>JAZHYW010069568.1:0-34342 GCA_037355805.1 Ixodes ricinus
GAGCAAGACACGCGCCGTCGAGCGGGTGCACCGACGCCATTCGCTTCGAAGGGCCGCTCATTTCGTGAGCTGCGCCGCCGCATCGGCTTCCAGGGCCGCTCGAGACACGGGCCTCGTCCACTGGCGCACTGGACGCATACCTGCAAAGACAAACGTAAGTACATCGAGGGAGCTTTAACCCCTATCGTATAGCAGCGCCACCTTATGGCGAGCTGTGGGTGGCGCTCAGGAGTTATTAGCGGAAAACAAAGCAGCGCAGGGACAAGGACAGAGTAGAAAGCTGTAGCACACACAGCGCTGTGTGTGCTACCGCCTTCTACCCTGTCCTTGTCCCTGCGCGTTTTGTTTTCGCTAATATGAGCGACCAACTAGCCCACTCGTCAACACTGCTCAGGAGTCACTTTGATGAGCGACGCCGGCGTTTGTCCACCTTTCGTATAGGAGACGTACGAGGAGGAAGAAGACCGACTGTGCTACTACGTGTGGGGCATCAGTTCGGTGACTTTCATCACCATCATCATCCCGCTGGGCCTCTTCGTGCTGTCGCACTCGACCACCGGCACTCAAACAGACCAGGTATCCGACTGTCGCGCCCCTTGTGGCTAAGTTGAGAACTGTATACCGCGTGTGATATCCGACCCTGACCAGGTCGCGCTCCGCCCGCTTCGTCGGGAAGTCGCACACAACCCCCGGGTGTCTTGTAGCACTCTTTACTCACTCTCCCTTCAAGTCGTAGACGTCCTTGTTGCTCCCCGGGCTGTCGTAATGTTCTAACGAAATCCAACTCGTGAGCACCCGGCCTCGATCCCGCCGCGCGTCTTGTGTGTTTCTATTCTTCTCCTCAGCCTACACCAGGCGTCTCTACGACAACCCATGGAAACAACAACATGAATTATTTGTTTGTGTTTCTGACGCAGGGCTCGGCTGACGTCCAAACTCTTCGTCGGCATAATGGAGCGTTTACGCTTGCGGATTCGCAGGCGGATCCGCGCAGGTGGAAAGTGGATTTTGTATCCGGGTGGCGAAATCCGCTCGTCGATGGCGGAAAACCTCGATCGGTCCGGGAACCATATCCAGATTTTCCGCCAGGGAAGAGTCGATCTGGCCACCCGGCTCCAAAATCCACTTTTCGCCTGCGCGGATCCGTCCGCGAATTCGGAAGTGTAAACCCGCAGTCAATCAGGGAATCACCAATTGAACACGAGTGCAATAGCGTCGTCGCCCCTCTAAGTACGCAAAGGTTTTGCACACGCTATCCTAAAACTCGTTTATAAAGAGTATGTATGTATAAAAGAGTATGTTTGTATAGAAGTACATGTTACTATGCACAATTAACAACAGTCATCACTTCAGACACCGTAAAAATAATTGCGGATTTTTTTTTAGCTTTTTTTTTGTTTCACAATACTGCTAGCTTCGTCAAGGGCCAAGGCAGGAGGGTGTGATACAAACATGGAAATCAAATACAACACAGCTTTCAAATATCAACATTCAGGGGCGGTGCAACGATTTTCAGACTTTGGCAAATTAACTGCAGAAATTAATCTGTGCCACCCATGGAACGAAGAACAGAAAACCGTATCTTCTTGCGAGCGCTAGTTTTTATTTAAAAAAAAGATGAAACAAAACGAAGGTCAAAGCGCCTCTCAACTCTCCACGTCGCCTTTCGAGTGACGTACTCTGGGAGATCACGTGGTTTCCCCTTGGGTTCTCTCTTCAGAGACCCCAGCCGCTTCCTCCGCGATTATCGACTTTTAAAGGATTAGCATCGTCGAAGGTCGCGGCGAGCGATCGACACAAAAGACGGTTCGCCACGGGGGTGACGGCGAGTGTAGCAGCGGAGGGGACAGGTTTTGTTCACTTTCGCGTATCCCCCAGAGTACGTCACGGATCAGTTCTGTTAACCACCACAAGCGGCTGCAGATCGGCAAATATTTCGTTTTCTTCTTTGCGATTACGCACCGGAATAGCAGTTTTTCGGGGCAAGGTGACGCGTTTGTGGTCACTTGTGCTTGGATAAACAATATAAAAAAATAAAAATTGCCAATTCTTTCAACACTAAAATCGTTGCATTACCCCTTTAAGAACTGCACCCCAAAAATGTGCACTCACACCTAACACACACAAGAAGCGTCACACTGTTGCAGTTCAAACAATACGCGTATGGCATTCTCGATTTCTGAAAGGAATTGCAGTGCAACGACACTATCAGGAAGTTCATTCCACAACTCTACCGCCTGAACAAGATATGACGAGCTTAAAAATATTTATATGGGCATCAACGGTGGTTAAAACTTTCGGGTGATGTAAGCGATCTAGCCGGTAGCTTTTCGGCTTCACATATTTGAACTCATCAATTTTAAAAAAGTTGCTATACATCTGAAAAAAAAATTTTTTTCAGGCGCTGAAACATTTTTCGGTTTTTTAGTGAAAGCAAACCTGCCTGTCGTTTAAGCACCGTACAAATGTAGTATTCCTAAACTTGACCTGCCAGGGATCCCAGACTTCCGATTCGTACTTTAGGGTCGGTCTTGCTAGAACGCAATTCTTAACCGAAGGAGGTGTCCTAAACAGACTTCTTCGTAAATACCAAAGCTTTTCTTTTTTGCCTTGTTTTCTTTTTATGTAGTCCACATGTTGGTTCCATTTTAGATCACTCGTGATAATCACACCCAAGTACTTGTAGATATCAACTTCGGAAAGCTTAACAGCATAAAGCTCAATATCAAAACATAATGCTTTTTTTTATTGAAATATGCATGTATATTGAGTTTTCTCGGTATTGATTTTCATATTATTTTCGCTGCACCATGTCGAAATACAGGATAAGGTATTATTCAGTTGAATCTGGTCGTCCACAGAGGTTATAGGAGTACATATTATACAGTCATTAGCATTCTTATTTTTACTGGCCTGTCACTGTTAATAGAAAACAAGCTGTTGACATATATTAGAAAAAGCAATGGCCCAACACAGAGCCTTGTAGAACCCCGGAATATACGCTTAAAAATCGAAAACGGTGCCACCGATTTCTACGAACTGCTGCCGATTTGTAAGGTATGCTGTTATCTATTTTATCAAAAAATGATGGAACACCGAGGTCAATGAGTTCATTAATTAACTTGTGATGAGGTACCCGATCAAACACTTTTGACAGATCGATAAAAATGGCGTCAACTTGTAAACGATCATTTACACAACGGGATGTTTCGTGATAACATTCAACTAGTTGCGTTGTTATAGATATCCCTCTGCGGAAACCGTGTTGATTTGCGCTTAGCATGCCATATTCGTCAAGAAAAGATATTGACTGTTTTGTTTACAATATGCTCAAGTGGTTTACACGACGTATACAAGTCAAAGAAATGGGGCGATAACTATCGATTGCGTCTCTTTTACCACCTTTTGTAAGAACTCTTGCTATTAATTCATGCGCGAGCACGTTCACTCTCGCAGCCCCGTACAACTCCCAACTCCACGGCCAGGTCGTCGGATTTGCCCGATCCCCAGTTGTGCGCCATGCCGCTGCTCAGCGACACGTCCCCAGCCCTGCCGCCTTCTCCGCGGGACCGACCTCGGATCAGGGCATCAACCTCCCGCCCCGGCTTCCAGTTCCGGGACGTCCTCTGCGTCCTCGACATCAAGTGAGCGCTACCACTGTGCCAAGCACGATGCAATGTACCTCCTGTTTCGAGTGCCTTAATTCTTCAACTGTTTCTTCCGGAAGTATATTAACCTTCTGGGGTGATATGTTACGATTCGCCTTGTTTAACCCTTTGGTGTCAGCATTATGTTACACTAAATACAATAAGACGCCTGGTGGTCGTGAAATAAAAATAATTATCAAAGCATCTGTGAAAAACAGCTGAAAGTGCTGAATCTATATAACTGCAAATCGAAGAAGTTCAGAATCTTGATCTGCTTCCGTGTATAGGGTGTATTGCGTTGTGAAATGCCAATGTACCTAATGGCTCTTCCTCATCACACTCACTCGCAGAGCTGTCATCAATCATTCTCTAAGATTCATTATAAAGCAATTTCAAAGCCCTCTTTATGACTGACTTCCTTGCTAAAATAACCTTCACCGTAACTTGAATCGCTAACAGTTTTACGTAAAAATGAGAGAAAAAGCTGCCACGTTAAAGAACGAGCGAATATGCGCGCAAAACTTCGTTCGTCCAGAATTATTTTTTAAAGATGTACTACTATTCTTTTTCTTTTTCTATATTTCGAAAAGCCAGCAAAACTAACACATCATACTTATACTCCCGGCGATAAATGGTCGCGCGCGAGCATTAACCGCCAAGCAAATGAGACTGTCGGGGCAACCCCGACGCCTGACCGTAACGGGAATATCTCTTTGTCGGGTGACATATCCGACACATGATCTGAAATGGTTAAAGGAGTGTCGATACAAACATATAGGCAAAGAACGAAAAAGATAAATAAATAAACCCATCTCAATCATTAGATAACCGCGGGAAAAGGAGAATTTTTCGATGCCTGCATTATGCGCGCACGGTATACACTCTGTTGATTTGTTCTGCTTGATTGCGGATTGCTTTGAGTTGGCTTCGGGTGGTCCGGCTTTAAGGCCCGTTCACACAGATTGCGTTCGGAGCGACCACTGCTACGAACGAATGCAACCGGTTGGAACGACGAAGTTGCCATAGCGAAGCGCCAAGCGGTCATTTCGTTCGTGTTCGTTCAGAACGCAAGGAGTTGAGCCGGGCTGAACTTTTTCGTTACGTTCGGGAAAGACGGGAGCGACAGACCAATCACAGGTCGAGGAGAGCTCGGTCGCGCGCGTTGCATGCCGGTCGCGGGCCGGCTCCTTCTACCCGGCAGCGGCACAAGACGTCGGGAATGGTGTCGAAATAAGGTCCTCGGCAGTTGGGTGAGCGTCGAAGTCATACCAAGCTTTTTATTGACGGCATTGGTGACGTCCACGAGAGGTTTTGAGCTTGGCGTCAAGCACGCGACGATGGTGACAACGTGCATAAGCTTCACCTCGACGTCTTCAACAGTAATCGACGTCTGTTCGACGTCTTGTACGAGAAGTTCGGTGAACGTCGAGGCACGAGACGTCATAAAAATGTCCTGGGCAACACCTTGGCGTCTTCGACATTACTCGACGTCGGTTTATAAGTTTTCTGCGGGAAGTTCTCTGAACGTCGAGCACTAGAAGTCCCAACAATGTCCTGAGCAACACCTTGACGTCATCGACATTATTCGACGTCAGTTCTACGTTTTTTCCGGGAAGTTCTTCGGATGTTCGAGCGCTTGGGCGTCCAACAATGTCTTGGCAACACCTTGAGCGTCGTTGGCAATAGTAGGCGATCGGGTCTACGTTTATTCTCTCAGGGAGGTTCTTTGAACGTGGAGCACGAGACGTCCCAGCAATGTTCTGTGCAACACCTTGACGTCGTCAACAATATTCGACGTCATTTTTACGTTTTTTGGGGATATTCTTGCTTAACGTTGAGCGCGAGACGTCCCAACAATGTCCCCGAGCCAACACCTTAACGTCATTGGCAGTAATAGACGTCGAGTTCTACGTTTTCTCCAGGAAGTTCTTTGAACGTGGAGCACGGAGACACACCAACAGTGTCACGAGCAGCACCTTGACGTCATCGACATTATTCGACGTCAGTTCCCAGTTTTTTTCTCAGGAGGTTCTTTGGACGTCGACCGCGAGGCGTCTCAATAGTGACTGAGCGAACACCTTGATCACCCTAAACAAGCGCCTTATAGAGCCAGAGGTGCTGTCACATCGCTTCGAAATTTTACATACATCAATGTCGGCATTTTTTATACTGTGCATGCGATCCACAATTCTACCTGGCTGAGCTGCTGAAATCTCTCACAATACTTCTCCTTCTACGTGAATGTTGTTTATAGCAGGAATTGCTTAAAAGTCGATAATTCGCAACAACAAAAAACAGGATTTGGCTCGAGTCAGCGGGGCTGTTTACCCAAGCATTTCTAGCCCGTTTCTAACTTAATATCAATGTCTTCGAGGCTGTAATAGAATGACAATAGTGTGAAGAGATTTCTGCAGCTAAGCCAGGTTGATAGGGTGGACAGCATGCACTGATATTAAAAACGTTGTCGTTGACGAGAAATCTGAAAGTGTTCACTGACGGACAGGTCGCGGAGGCACTATAGGACGCTTGTTCAGGGTGACTCCGAACTACACTTAAAACCGTCTAACCATGGAGGTGGCTGAGAGTACCGATCATTACACTCCGTATATGTTGTGTATCGCAGAGAAGGCTAGAAGCACGAGCCCGCAGCGGCAGGAGCTGCTCTTAACGCACGAGAGCTTGTGCCGCCGAGATGTTGCCCTAGAGGCGAGGAGCTCGTTAGCTTGCAACTCATTTCCCGCGGTACATCAGAAGGTGAAACGGCTGGCTATGGGAAGAACACGCGTTGCCGTGATTTCTGGACAGCGGGCCGGGGTGGCAGGGTTAGCAAATGGGCTATTCCGTCCGGCCATATACATGCTCTCGCGAACATACCTTCGAGCAACGAGGCCACCAGATTCAGTTGAATCCATTGTTCCGCGGTGACCCATGTCGAGACCGGTGTCAAATTGATATCCCGTTCAGTCTGGACTATGCTCGACATTTTATGGTCGTTAAATGGGACGTTATTTCGAAATGTTGACATGACGTTATCACAGACGCGGGCGCGACATTTTATGTCGTTAAATGGGACGTTATTTTTATTGTTAATGACGTTTTCAATTGACGTCCCGTTCGGTTTAGACGTATACTCGACGTTTTATGGTCGTTAAACGGAACGGTGATGTCAACGTCGATATAACGTTATCACTTATGACTTGCGTCCAATTCGGACGTGCACTCAGGCGTTCTAAGGTCCGTTAAGTGGGACGTTATGTCGACGTGGAAATCACCGCTTTTCGAGACAGCTGTAGCCTGTCCATACCACGTCGAAGGGACCTGACGTTCAGACTTTCGACGTTCTTTCGACATGTGGTTCCTGACGTCATCACCTTCTTTCGACGTCTATTCAACGTGTCTGTGCTGCCTAGGTGTTTGCAAACACGGTGTCGGTGGTGATCGTCGGCGTGGACGGCGTAGTTGGAAGCTCATCGTTGCCTGTAAAAGCGCCTGTCCTACGAGCCATACCTCGGCAAATTCAATTTCATGAACTCGCTCATTCATTTTCATTCACATTCACGGCGTGAATCTGAATGGCTCCTGAATGGCTTCTTGAAGGTTGAAAAAAAATCATGATGTGATGGTGAATGACTCTGCGAATTTGAATGAATTCATTGATGTGATGGTAGACCGACTTCGTGAATTTGAGATGAATTCGTGATGTGATGGTGAATGAATTTAGTGAATTTGAGTGAATTCGTGATGCTTGATGGTGAGTGAAGTCGTGATGTGATGATGAATGACTTTGTGATGTGATGGTGAATGAAGTCGTGACGTGATGGTGAATGACTTCACGTGAATTTGAATGAATTCGTGATGTTCAATGAAGTCGTGATGTGATGGTGAGATGACTTCACGTGAATTTGGATGAAGTCGTGATGTGATGGGGAATGACTTCGTGAATTCGAATGAACTCATGGTGTGTTGTGATTGTGAATGACTTCGTGAATTGAATTCCTGCTAAAACCAACGTCGCATTTCCAATTAACGACACGTCAGCACCCGGCCACCGCTGACACGCTGATGCTACAGTTCAAAGCGAAGCTCGTCAACGTTTTCAAACTTGGGTTATCCTTTCTGCTGTTGACAAGAACGAAATTTATTTGTTTAGAAAACGATGTAACCAGATGGAGTAGCACAAGAGGACCGCTGAGGTAAAATCCTTCGAACTGGCCCGGCAGCAGACTGTTGTCTCTTTCCAGCGAGACGGCTGCTCAGGGTACGGCGACGAGTGATCTGTAAAGGACGCTTAGGGTTCCGCGCAGCGTAATCTCAGCGCCTTTTTGGGCAGTCGTGGGAACGTTAAAGTGTCCTCCGAATGGAGGTTTAAATGACGCCATACTCCTGCTTTGTTGTTGCTGTTTTTCTGCCTATTTTGCGTAGTGTACAGAATAAAGTTATTTTGTTTTCAGCTATCATGCGGCCATTTTTAATCAAAGTAATCGTGTTAACGGGTAACGTAATTTCAGAGGAGATTCCCTAAAATAATAACGACATTACTGCCTCGTTAGTCATTTAGGTTTAACAGGCTTGCGTTAGTCAAGTAACGCGTGACCAGTAACGTCCTTACTTGTAACGCGCAGTTCCAACCTACTCATCTATACGACTATGAGGGGCAGCGAATGACTTCAGGCGGCGGGCGAGTAAGCACTATGGGCGCCTTCGTCTACGCGGCGCAGGCGCACCTAATCCGGCGCCGAGCCTATCGCGTGACCTGCCGGTTCCGCACGGCGGCGCGCACGGGAGCACATTCACGATGACATGATCGCAGCGCGGCATTTGGCTGGGTTGGCGCTCTATCAATGGCTGGCACACTACGCGTTAATCTTACTTCCCGACGGTCGGGTCACTCGTTTCAAGTTATTTGACTGCAAAAGGCGCCCTGGTCTTATTCCGCAAGAACTGCGAACTCGTGAAGGTTTACCAGCGTGAAGTCGGGTGGTCAGATTAATGAACTGAATGACCTCGTGATTGCGGAATTCATGATGTGATGGTAATTCCGGTGAATTCGTGTTAACCGTGATGGTGAATAACTTCATTAGTGATGAGTGAATTCAGGTGCGATTCATGATCTCATAGTGAATTCGGATGAATTCGTGGTAGTGAAAATGGTGAATTTGGATGAATTCATGATGTGATGGTGAATTCCGATGAATTCGTGGTGATGGTGAATGACTTCGTGAATAGGTGATGTGATAGTGAATTGACTCCGTGAATTCCCGGAAGGCGGCGGTGCTGTGATGGGGATGAATTCTTGGCGCGGTTGAACGCCGTGATGTGAAGGGGATGAATTCTCGGTGGGTTGAAAGCCGTGATGTGGAAAGGGGGATGAAGTTTTGGCGCGGTTGAACGCCGGGATGTGGAGAACCGTGACTTCGGGAGGTCGGAGTACGCAGCGACGTGAATGCAGGTGAATTTGGAGATGTGATTTTGTTCCGTGATGTGATGGTGAATGAAGGGGCTCTAAAATGTCGACCTATGTCCTTGACTGTATGTTTTCGTCGTGTCGCTATGATAATCTAGCACGTACTAGAAGGGAAGATCCACCACATCGTGCGGCGATCTCGTGGCGGCACTCTAAGACAACAGAAACGCCTGTGCCGTCGTGTTTGTTTACTTCGACTACAGTGGTGCTTGCTTAGCATTTGTGCCCTCGAACATCGCCCGGATTTCTTTTTTGGCGCATTCCATGCGTGTGCTCAAGTTCAAGGTATTACTGGTGCGTACCGTATAAAGGATGCGAATTTTCACGTGTTTTCATCACCCGAGAAAGGTGATTAGTGTTAGCAATCCTGAACGCTCGCAATGTCTATCTGATCACGAAATTATATTTCTACGTTGCTGTATCGCTGCTAAGATTACGCCGTCTTTTTATAATCGTAGAAAAGGCGTGTGGCGAGATTTGTACTGTTAGCAAAGTCGTGTATTAAAGTCGTGATCGTGCAAGACGAGCGTACTGCATATTTTTTAATTTTTAGTGCACTACCCTGCAAGCGTATCCTGAAAAAAAAAAAAAAAAAACTTGAGCTCATAGAAGACGGTGTGTCTATTTTCTGTTACGCAAGTGAGTGGCAGCGCGTCCCCTTCTTTTTAGAGGCACCGCTGAAACAGCTGACGGCGGGGAGAAGCGGCGGCCGTGCTGCTGACCCGCTGCGCTTGTTGCGGTGGTTGCAGGAGTGTACGCGCGGCGCAGAGTGGTTGCTCCGGTCAGCAACGGACGAAGTCGTGGATAACGGGTTCGTTTCAGATGTCCTGAACCAGCCTTTACACAGCTATTGTAGGCGCACAGCAGATAATCGTGACTGTACGCCGTAGCCGAAACCTCCGGCAACTCCGGTGAGGACCTCGCGTCGGGCACGAAGCCGGTCGCCATGTTTGTAAGCGTAGCTGGGTTGCTTACTATTGGCTAGGAACAAGAGCTGAAGCTCGTTTCTTATTGGCTGTTGATTCGTGTTGTTGCATGCGGTTCCGTCTGTGTGTACACGTCGCGCACAGTTGTCGTTGAAGTCGTAGCGGTTGCATTCGTTCGTAAGCATAGTGGTCGCTCCGAACGCATGTGTGTGAACGGGCCTTACAGTTTGAGGAGGTGATGGGGAGCTATTCTCTTTTGAGTAGTGTCGACGCCGTGGGTCGCAATCTGGGATCTTCCTTCCACTTGTGGGCCCATAGCTCCTGTGGTCGGCGCTGCAGTCTTCGCACGATCAAGACTTCGCGCGAAGGTGCGGGTCTTCTGGGCCCCTGTGGTCGGCGCTGGCGTCTTCGCGCGTCCAAGACTTCGCGCGAGGGTGCGGGTCTTCTGGGCCCCTGTGGTCGGCGCTGGCGTCTTCGCGCGTCCAAGACTTCGCGCGAAGGTACGGGTCTTCTGGGCTCCTGTGGTCGGCGCTGGCGTCTTCGCGCGACGAAGACTTCGCGCGAAGGTGCGGGTCTTCTGGGCCCCTGTGGTCGGCGCTGGCGTCTTCGCGCGACGAAGACTTCGCGCGAAGGTGCGGGTCTTCTGGGCCCTGTGGTCGGCGCTGGCGTCTTCGCGCGACGAAGACTTCGCGCGAAGGTGCGGGTCTTCTGGGCCCCTGTGGTCGGCGCTGGCGTCTTCGCGCGACCAAGACTTCGCGCGAAGGTGCGGGTCTTCTGGGCCCCTGTGGTCGGCGCTGGCGTCTTCGCGCAACCAAGACTTCGCGCGAAGGTGCGGGTCTTCTGGGTCCCTGTGGTCGGCGCTGGCGTCTTCGCGCGTCCAAGACCTCGCGCGAGGGTGCGGGTCTTCTGGGCCCCTGTGGTCGGCGCTGGCGTCTTCGCGCAACCAAGACTTCGCGCGAAGGTGCGGGTCTTCTGGGCCCCTGTGGTCGGCGCTGGCGTCTTCGCGCAACCAAGACTTCGCGCGAAGGTGCGGGTCTTCTGGGCCCTGTGGTCGGCGCTGGCGTCTTCGCGCGTCCAAGACTTCGCGCGAGGGTGCGGGTCTTCTGGGCCCCTGTGGTCGGCGCTGGCGTCTTCGCGCGTCCAAGACTTCGCGCGAAGGTACGGGTCTTCTGGGCTCCTGTGGTCGGCGCTGGCGTCTTCGCGCGACGAAGACTTCGCGCGAAGGTGCGGGTCTTCTGGGCCCCTGTGGTCGGTGCTGGCGTCTTCGCGCATCCAAGACTTCGCGCGAAGGTTCGGGTCTTCTGGGCTCCTGTGGTCGGCGCTGGCGTCTTCGCGCGACGAAGACTTCGCGCGAAGGTGCGGGTCTTCTGGGCCCTGTGGTCGGCGCTGGCGTCTTCGCGCGACCAAGACTTCGCGCGAAGGTGCGGGTCTTCTGGGCCCCTGTGGTCGGCGCTGGCGTCTTCGCGCAACCAAGACTTCGCGCGAAGGTGCGGGTCTTCTGGGCCCCTGTGGTCGGCGCTGGCGTCTTCGCGCGTCCAAGACCTCGCGCCGCGAAGGTGCGGGTCTTCCCGGCTCCTAAGACGTCGGTGAAGGGCTGTGGGTTCACACCCAACCTTTCATCGAATTCTTCCTTTTTTTTTTGCACCATCGCATTTCAAGTTAGGCACGTGCACGCTTGGTCGTCGTCTTCTACTCCTTACAGTCACGACGCATTCGGCGCCGCCACAACCAAAGTCGCGATGATCACCACGTATATGTTTAACTATAACCTGGTATGGGCCATGCATGAATGTAACGGATTTTCGTTAAACTAGAGCGTGCAGCTTTTAGCACAAAAAAACAGTTCATAAAGATATAGGGAAGACCCGAAGGAAAAAGGGGGTGCCAGTTTGGCTCGAATGACGTCGTTGCAGTCCTGAGTAGCTCGGGCGGGTTGTCGGCTGTTAGGTTACTTCTGCTCCATGCCTGTGGTCTGCTTCGTCTGCCCGCTGTCACAGCTGGCTTTCAATACGACATCGGCGTCCCAAAAGAAAGTTTCGATGCGCACACGCAGCTTTTACGTATACGGCACTCTCAACCCGGTGCCATTCTCAGCGTTCGTGCGTACGGCTCCTGATGGATGCGCTTTCCAAAGACGCGCTATTACGGCTCGTTCTAGACGACGTCTGCAGCGCGTTGTCTAGAGCGTCCGCCACACGCCGACTTCCTGCTGGCCAGGCAACTGTTGGACTCCGAATTTCATCTGTTTGACACCGACTCTGTCTATGCCATTGCCGCCATGTATAAATATGGGGCAGAAAGTCTCGTTGCCACGGTAACGCCATAAAGACGCGGTTGTTTACTGTTCCACACTGAGCATGCGCATACCTATAGAGTGGATGCCCAAACAATGATTGATTCGGATAATTGGCACAGAAGCTACTAGATGACGCGTACATTTCAAAACGGTCTATTGTTTAGACTCGACTCTGAACAGTATCGTTCTTGAGATACTTGCGCAACAGTTCAAAGCCGTGAAAATAAACGTCCTGAATCGAACGCGTGGACCTTTCTGGCCCGCCCAGATACCACATCAAGAGGCCGCCGTACAGCCCGATTTACCTGCCTCTGCCCTACTGCTCCAAGCTCATCGCCTCCTCGTTCGCCGTCGTCGATGACAGGCTGGTGGCGAAGAGAGGCAAGCTGGACACCGCGTACCTGGGGGAGCTGGTCAACATGAATCAAGCCGGTAGGCTGGTCCACCGCAGACGGAAGGTGCCCATCTACATGACCGTGGGCGGCGACCGCGCGGACTCTGCCAACATCTCGAAAGCACTCAGAGACCCAGCAAGTCGCAAACGTCTCGCTGCCTTCATCGTGAACTATACTAATTCCACATCATCAGTGTAAGTGAGACCAACGTTGTTTGTAACGTTACTGGATCAACTCAGTTACGGAACTATCCCTAGCTAGCCGCTGCTTCCCGAACAGTAACCCCGTCTTTTTCAAAAACGTCGTTCGATGCACCACTGTTTGGGGGACGGCTATCATGATAACAATGGTGGACTGTTGACATAACTTATTCTGGGACAGGGAAGGAAAAGAAAGACGCACACAAAAGGAAGGGACAACACACAACGTCTTCGAGACTGCGCTGTCTTTCCTTTCGTTTCCTGTGTCGGGCTAAGTTATGCCAACGTTTCACTAGCTCACCTGTGAGCTCACCCTTCTTTTAGTTACAGTGTACTATATGGAGTACAACAGTTTTGAAACACAGCGACAGGTAAACGCAAAGTGTCGCGAACCCCGGAGGGTCGCGAGGGTTAAGAAATCGCCAGACTGCGATTTGTCCCCTCTCTCCAACCCCCTTTCTCTTCACTCCGATTCCGATTCTGATTGACTTCCGCCGGACGACTTTCGGGTATTTAAAAGTCGCGGGCCTGAAAAGCTTTGCGGATCTCTTCTATATGGAATAGACTGTTTTGAGGCGTAGCCTCTAGGATGGTGCTTCAAACAACGGTATCTTAAGGGGCCTTACGGTATCTCTGTGCATTATTTACTTATCTGTTGGAAGTGCGCGTGACGAGGAAGGCCAGGCCAACGTTACCCGATCAACTCAGTTGGCAAACTCCCACGGAGAGCGATCCCTTGTCGTACCCTCAGCCGGGCTAAGCTTTTCGAAGCGACAACGTTCTTGCTCGCTGCGGCGCGTGTCTTGCAAGGGCAGTTCGAAACACTGCCTCAGCCAGCAAGAAGGATGAAGCTTCAAACAGCATTTTCGAATCTAGGGGTTGTCAGCGGAAACTGACGTGTGTCATCGCGCGTCTTATAGAGGGAGCACGCTCTCCGTGGGAGTTTGCCAACTGAGTGGATCGAGTAACGTTGAGCCAGGCTACCATGGCGTATGTCATCCAGGATGTAAAGGCGATCATTCATTTTAAAACAACCTGAAGCACGTGGGTGTGCGTTACAGTTACTGCTCGTGCAGCAGGCGCAAGACTGGCGACGCGGAAAGGCGACTGACTAGAATACCATCCGCTTTTTCGAATCGCCGACGTCGCGCCTGCAACACGTAACTTTAGCGCAACGCCGCACTCAGTCCAACGCGCTTCACGTCTTCATAAAACTGACGCTCAGCAAGTTTCTAACTGTAACCGTACGTTTGTTTTCACTACGTAAAAAGATCAATTAGTCGGTTAAGAAAATTATCTTACTAATTGGCATGATTTATGCATTCCCCAGCGCCCGCTGTGGCTGGAAGTTAGTTCCCGTAAAGAGTTTTTTTTTCTTTTAATTACCCTATTTTTAGAGATTTCTGAAAGTATTCGCTAAAACCCCCGGCATATCGTCTAGTGCGAAGTCGTGGCAGCCGTACACCATTAAACGCGTCCTGCGCAGGGCGTGCACCTGGACTGGGACCATCCCGGCGCGCGCTGCGGAGACCCTCACGATGCGGCCAGCCTCAAGGACTTCATCGTGGATCTCCAAACCATGACCATGAAAAAGAGCAACGTGATGCTGAGCGTGCCGCCGTCGCCTGACCTGGTGGGCCTGTACAACCTGAACCAGATCATGGACATGCTCGAGCTGGTCATCGTGAAGACACACACCCTCCGGCCGGACAACTCACTGGCCTGCACGGGAGACAGGGCAGACGCGCATGCGGCATTTATGGCCATCCGCGCCAACTTGTCCGGCATCTACCGCGACAAGCTGGCCTACAGCATCCAGGTACAGTCGTGAATATTGTAAGCGACATCACTCCGCCTGCCCTTTTTTTGTGTGTGTACGTGTGTGCTGTTTCCAAAATTTCGATCATAAGTTATAACTCTCGATTTTGTCAAACAGTTAAGAGGCGTGGAACCAACTTCGAGTTCCCCCGGTTTCGGACCAGAACGTTCTTGGTGCACTGTCAGGTGCTTCAAACAAACATGGCGGACTGTTCTTTCTCGTGTATCTTGTGACCCTACGTTCACGTGCCATTCAACGATGCATTTCACCTTAAGTCCGACCGCAGCAAAGACACGATAAAATAGAGTCGAATCAAGCAGCGTCAAAAGTGTATACGGAGAGCAAGTCGTTTGCTTCTTGCGCAAGAGTTGCGGTGACGTCAGAGCGACGCCGAGTTCTGATTGGCTCTGATTGAAGGATAGTGGGTAGACCTCAGAGCAGCTTGCCTTGAGCGTCTACCCACTATCCTACCAATTCGAGCCAATCAGAGCTCGGCGTCTCTGACGTCACCACAATCCCACTGCAAAAAGCAGACGAACGTTCCCTCCGCATATGGCGCCCGTCGTCCTTACCAGTCCTTGCGCTTGCTATCATAGGCTTACTCCAGTCACGCACAGTTCACGCGACGTGATCCTGGGATTTTCTGATGTAGAACTGCGTCTTTCTCCGCGCTGGGAACGGGGTGCGGAGCAGGAGGTCGATGTCACGGAAACTTGGTCACGGAAGTGACGTCACACAGATAACATCGACGAGAACCGCGCAGGCTTGTCCTCTCTTATCTGCTGGCTTGCTCGTTCGCTCCGCTTTAACGCGATGCGCTCCTGTCTGATTGAAACGGCGACAGACGCCGCTCCGGCGGCTTTGATTCCACAATCTTCACTCGTCGCTCTGGGTCCTAAGCTCGTCCAACACAAAGTTGGAGCCAAGAGTTCGCGGAGCGCCGCCGATTGGACGTTGGCACCAAAAAGCGCGAAGTCATCGTGATCGGCTGCGCTCCCGTCGACTTCGGCCCAAACTTCGTGTTTGACTGGTTTAGAGGCCCTGGACGGCGGCCGAGTTCGCGTGCTCATAGAGTAATATAGTAAACGTAAAGAGAGGACACAGGAGCCGATTCGCGGCCCAGATAGTGCGTTTAATACCCTCCGCTACGTGGCGCTTTTCTGCAATTTGGTTAAAATTAATTAAAACTCTTTCTGTGAAAAGTATTTATTTTTTAAATTGCAATGCTTTAAAATTATTTAAAGTACTTAAAACGACTAAATAGTTTAAATCAAATACGTCACAAAAACCACGTGATGAATGGCGCCTGCCATGGCCTGCCTGCCTGCACGCCGTCGCCTCTGCATCATTCTGCATGGCCTCTGCTCGTCCCTGCGTCGTTCGTCTGTGCCGTGCGTGCCGTCCGTCTGTGCTTTCTGCTGCATCATGTTCGGTCGACTTTGCATCAATCAAGGTGACGCATGACCGCCCGCGTGCTCGCATGCTCGGCGTGAATTCGTGGAGCCGATCGGTTCGAGCTTCTCGCGCTGTTGTTTCTGCCGGGCTGTCTGGCTGCACTTGAACGTGTGTGCATGTTGATTTTCGATGAGATTGTTTTAAAAAATAATTTAACTTACGACCCTGCACACGACATTGTCCATGGGTTTACAGATGACGGTGTTGAACGAACCTCTAACATTGCAGATAGAGCCTTGGTTGTTATGCTGTCTGGAATTTCCAGGAGGTGGGTTTAGCCCCTTGCATACACTGTTGTGCACACTCCAACAACGTCTTCTGTTTAACGCAGTCTCCTCATTTCTCTCATTCGGGAGCTTAAGACTGTTGGCTTCACAGTAAAGGCTGTGGTCTGTGGTTAGGGGCTTCAAACGTAAGCTTGGTGTGTGTGTTGATAAGCCATTTTTTGAAGTTGACAACGAACACGTTTACTTTGTCTTTGATGTTCCGCACCTTCCCAAAACAACCAAGAGCAATCTCCAAGCACACAAACTTTGCATTGGAAATGAGGTCATTGAGTGGTCTTCTATTGTTGAACTTTATCGTTCTATCCATGAGATGAGCTTGCAATTGGCTCCGAAACTTACTGAGAGACACATTTTTTCAAGAACCTTTCTGTAACATGGAAGAAAATTGTGCCGCACAGGTACTGAGTGCCTCACTCTTTCTTGCAATCATATCCCTTGTTTATGCCAAGGAACTTCCTGAGGCAGCCATGGCTACAGCCTATTTCTGTGATAGGATGTGCATACTTTTTGATTGTCTAAATAGCTCAAAAATTCAAGAAGACAGGGCAGAAGTTGCGTCATGCCATTCTGAAGGGAGAATCTGAAATACTTGATTTTCTCCACCAGTAACTCGGATGGATTTCAGCATGGCAGTTCCAAAGTAGGAGGCAGCCATAAGCCATCATAGGGTGGCAAGTTACTATAAAAAGTGTCCTCATGCTCTGGGATGAGCTTTCAAGCAGCCATGACTTTAAGTTCTTACTTACACGACGCCTGCAGCAAGACACACTTGAGAACGTTTTTGGAGCTATATACGACAAATGCTGGGCTGCAACACAAACCCAAATGTGCATCAGTTCACCTCAGGACTAAAACACCTATGGATAAAGAAACTGTTCAAACTGTTGGACAATGAAAACGTAGAGGATGACAAGGCTGACCTCCTAAAGGAGTTGCAAATATCTTCGCACCATGAAAGTTTAATTTCAGACATTGTGGAATGTCTTCCAATTGATAACTTCCCGCCACTAGAGGATATTTCTGAGCTGGCATCAGACATCAGGTCTAACATAATTGATGACTCGTCCACTTATTACGTTTGGGGCTATTTGATCAAGCTTTTGCTTGAACAGACAACTTACAGCTGTGGCTGTTCTCAGCTGCTATCGGATGAGTCTAATAACTTGACCAGGCCTCACCAGTACTGTCTTGTTCTTAAAGCATACCACGTGCCTGGAAAATTCTTCGGGAACTTAGTAGTACCATCACAGGCTGCCTTTCATTTCATTCAGCAACTAGAAAATCACTTTCTTCCCATAATAGAGAGTGTGACACATGTTCGAGGAGTGTGTGCCGCCTTGTATCGCACACTTTGAGGTCTGGGTGGTTTTAGCCTTTGCCCAGAGGAGTACCACAAAGGGTTTTTAAAATTGTTTTGCAGAATACGCTTGTGTTGACATGTTTGATTTCTTAACCGGAATTTGGACAAAGTTCGGTTGCACTCTTCAGTGGCTAGTAAGCAACGAGACAGGTTTAACTGTTAATAGTGTATTAACAGAGGCGGTTGCCAAACCAAAAACAAAAAGTGCTTATTAAGTGGGCGGTGCAGCTTGCTCTCCAAATATTTGTTTCCCCTTTTTCCAGCGAATGTGTATCACGGCTCCCTAACAAAAATATTTATCCACTTTCTACAAAATTTTGATAGAAAATAGTGTATAGAGGCTAAAAATATTTGAAAGAAAATGTATCCACTTTTGTATCCACTGTCCATAGTTTTTTAGCCGCTTTTTTCTGAAGCCATATTTCTTTTCTGAACAATTTCGGGGAATGTTTAGGGACGTTGAATCTTGTCAGATTTCGAATAGAGTTCTCATTGTTTGGTAATGGCTCGCCCGCAGTGAGTTTGAGGCTATGCAAATTGGTGTTTTTTTATATTTGCCGGAAATCGGGAATTTGTACTATCCGGTGTGTGCTTCGCACTCTTATTATACTCTTATGACTGGTAATGATAGCGATGTCTTATTTATTTTTGCACTTACTTCCCGTACCCGAGTCGGCGTGAAAGTGAATGTATCATACAGCATGTTCTCTGTGGAAAGGTTTTGTTAACTTGGTTCCGCTAAGAATCTATTACAAAGTGTACGATATGCCGAAGTCCTTCATATTCATTTATTTTTGTGAGTATCTCTTTCGTATAAAACATACAGAGCTTCTGAAGTAAATCATGTATACATGAATGTGGTCCAATAAAATGTTTTCGAACCACTTACTGTTGTTGACCCCAAAATGCTCCACCAGCCAGGAGTCAATGCGGCGATTGTGTAACTTCAATGCTTTACAATAGAAAAAGAACAAGAAATATACTTCTGCTTTGTGAAGTAAGTTGAAATATTGTTTGACACATTTTGCACGGACTCTATCGTAAAAAATAAAGCAAAAGTGCGTCAATATTAAAAAAAAAACTCCAAAAAAAACAGCGGCTTCGGGAGTCAAGGAGCTCCCGAGAGCCGAGCGAGGCGGGGAGGAAAGAGAGAGAGAAGGGTACCGGAGAACCGGAGCAGAAACGCCCAAACCGAAACCGAAACTAACTTGACCGGAAACGGAATCAGATTATGCTTAATACCGCCCGCTAGGAGCGCTACCTGTCACTGGTCTATCTGGGCCGCTGGGGCCTATGGCAGTGTCCGCTCTTTACCTTGTGTATCTTACGGCGTGCTCTTCGGCACGGGCAGTTCACGCGGCTCTCTCGAGCGACTCGGCGAACCATTCCGATTTTACCAGTCCTCAGCCCAGCGTGCATATCTGCTCAGCCCAGCGCGAGCATGTTCGTCGCTTCGGAAAGCGAGCAAGTCACGCACCATGAGCACGTACAATGAAAATGGAACCGGCCAGGGGGCCTTATTTGAAATGGCCAGTAGACCCTTTCGCTCAATTACTCAAGCACCAAGGAGCATGCAGCGAGTGTCACTACACGCGCTGGACGTGCTGGCGTCTGCACCAGTAACTCTTCGAAAACGAACGCCTAATAAAAGAAATGGCATCTCGCACGAGCGTTCGTCAACGCTTTATCTTGTTTATTTAATTGGAATCTCTGATATACAGGGAAGGCGAGCGCGTACGTCGCGTGCACTATACATGATCAGCATCCTCCTTGATGCTGGGGTGATTTAGCAAGATCTATTCCGCATATGCGCCTCGGAGATGGCGGCGCGGGGGGCTGCATATTTATAGGGAGTATTCACTGGACGCCATATTTGTGGGTGCTGTTTAGAGCGCAGGCTCAGAACGAGCTCACATCAATAGGCTGCTAAGACCGGCACTCTTGATGGTGCGGAATGCGCGTTGCAAAAGAACTGTGGAAGCTCACCATCAGCACGCGCTCAGCATTCGCGCACACAGCTATGGCCGCCAGTGAATACTCCCTATTAAGCCCCTCTATCCTGGGAAAAGTGGCGCAATTCATTGTTGTGGAAATGCTTGAGACACGTGCCACGCGCACTTCTGGGAAGAACATGGCGTCTGAAATCTAGCTCAGTGCTGCGCTGTGCCGCCATGATCTTCCCAGGGGCCGCACGTTGCACGCGCCTCGTGCATCGACGCACCTTGCACTACTTTTGAAACATGAAGGGGCTTTACATATTTCCCTCTACCGGACTCCGAGCCCCGCGCATTCTGCTTTGCGCACATGACATCGTCGTGCGGCAGGAGCCCGTAGACGTACGTCCCTTCAGCTGAGGCCGTAGTTCTACGAAAATTTGTGCTGTATAGTTTGGTTATTAATGCAAACGCATTAACTGTCCAATGGAGCGAAGCCGGTGGCGTCTGTAACCGCAAATAAACGAGGCATGAATTCTCATTTTCCCATTGGCTGGGCGAAACGGCACCTTAAGTCCCAATGGCTGCGACGCGTCATAGTTCCCTAGGAACGCCACCCCACAGAGAAGCCGTCTCCTGGTGCTGCCGCCCGCGGGCCAATAAAGGGAGATGATGGCGCGCGCGCGCCTGCCGCTCTCTACCCCTTCTCTCGGGTCACGTGTCAGGCGTGGCCTGAAGGTGTGTGTGTGTGTGTTGGGGGGGGGGGGGATTTCTGTTCTTCTTTATGTGCACTACTGTATCACGTGTTCTACGCTCTGCTTTACATTATGTCGCGCTGCCCGGCCGGCCACTGCGGGGGACAGCGGGGCGTGCTGCTTGTACAAATGCGACCATCTGGTAACACTGAGGAGTACTAGGCTAGGTGGCGCAAGATACCGCCCGTTATAAAGGGTACAGCCGTTAGCATCTATCCATCCATCCAACTTTTTTCAGAAAAATCTGTTTTCATGGCCCCCTGAAAGCTATGGAGGGAGGTACCAGCCAAGTCGAAGATTCTGAGAGCGCCGCTGTGGCTTCTTGAAAGAAAAAAAAGCTTTAGCTACAAGCAGAAATACTGTAATGTCTGGAGATATAAGCTCACCAGGACTAACAATATCTTGTGAAGTGCCGTCGTGTTCCTTGTGTTTGAGTTTGAGAACTTTCGCTTGTGTTACGCATTTTGTTTTGGACCAGCTATAAAAAGCGATAATGAAGTTATTAAAGAAAGCAGTATCATGTTCTGATGACGTGCATAACATCTAAAGCGAGGATAGGGCTTCATTCATCAGTTTGAATCTTCCGGTAACACTTCTTCTCGCAAGATTTGGTTTGGCCACGGTTTTGGCCCAATGAACTAAGTTATCGCAAAACGCAGGCGAGGCGTAAAGGCTATGCGTAGAGCAAGTCGTCTGCTTCCTGCGCCTTAGAGATTCAGGGAGATTCATTTTTAGTGACGTCAGAATTACGCCGAGCTCCTGATTGGCTTTGGTTGAAAGGAAAGTGGGTAGACCTCAACACTAGATGCCTTAAAAAGCCACTAAAAAGGTGAACAAATATTTAAGAGTCTAATTGGGACAGGCGTGTCAAAAAACGTTTTAGAGCAATATTGACGGCGCGAGAGGCGGCAAGACGCGATTTAGGCGGCAGTTACCTCCGTTCCACTTGTTTCCTCTCTCGGCATTTCGGGCGCTTGGGGAGAGGTGGATCGGCTTTGCCTTCACGACCGAGAGGGTCAATCCGTAATGACCCGTGACGTCATGAACTTCGCGCGCAGAATTTCAAATAAACCTCTCGCCGTCAATATTGCTGTAAACATTTTTTTTACCGTAAAATTTGTTTCTTGACACGCGTGTCCCAACCAGACTGATTAAAAAAAAATCTTTTTTCTTTTCAGGGCCCTTTAAGGTCTACCCACTATCTTTTTTTTTTTTCTCAATAGGCCAATAAGTGTTCGGCGTTTTGACATCATCGCAACCCTTGTGCAAGAAGCAGACGACCTTGTGCTCTGCATATAATATATTTCTCATGCTAAAAAATTAAAGTGGTGCAGAAAACAACGAATATTTAATGTTATATAATTATTTGGGAAGCAAAAGAAATTTCGGCAGAAATAGAGAAATTTCAGGCGTCCGCTAGAGAAATTTCGACTTTCCACGTTGGCAGCCCTGCCCTCGACCCTCGATCCTTCCTCCGCCCGTCGCCGGTGCGCTGGCTGCGCCTTCCAAACACAACTGCACACTTTCGAGCCGCAACGGGCGCACAAATAACGGGTTCCGGGTCCCGGTCCCCTTTTGCGGTTCAGGTTGGACCACCCTCTACACAATTTCGAGAGGGCTCCGGGGAGTATATACACCATCGGATTGAGTACTCTGTGCAGGAAATTTTAGGGGGATGTTGGCCTCAGCCCGGGGGTGTCTCAGATGGGTGTTAGGAAATAGGGGGGGGGAGTATAATTTACTGCAAGCAGCGCCACCTTGAACCTCAGGGCGAAAAAGATGACAAAAAGTATCGGCGAAAGGAGCATTTCATTACAATTTATAAAGGTATTGTTCAGCCGTTAATGAAAACACGACCCCTTGTATTATTTATTTATAGTATATATACATATATACTGTATATATATATATATATGCAACTCCAATTTTATTTAGAACCCAACTTTCAAAGAATTAAGTATCTACCATTGTGACGTTGCTGCCCTTACAGACGGTATCAGTGGTAGAGATGGCCAGCTGCAAGATGCGACAACACCACTTACAAGGCGGTGGAGCTGCCGTCGGCACGTGGGCTTCGTTTGTAAACAGCGCGTCGGCTTATACATCCGTGTTTTCTTCTCTCGTCTTGCAGTCCGCTGTCCGCACAGCAGCACGGACTACGGCCGGCGTAACCGTATACGTCTCTCCGGCGGCTTCTTCACAGGTCGGGGTGGACAAGTTCGAGCCCAACGGCGCGCTGTCGGCGGCCACTGACCCGACGTCCGGACACCCCGGCCGCACCACGTACAGCCGGGTGTGCGACCTGTACCCGGACGTCCGGGCACCCTGAGCGTCGAGTGTCGCCTGGGGACCTTCGCCGACTACGACAAAGAGTACCAGGTGGCCTTCGCCGGACCGCGGGAACTGTCGGCGCGCATGCGCAACACGTACGCCGACGGCATGGGCTCTGTGCCCGTCGTCGTGCATGGCATCGACCTCGACGACTTCTTGGGCAGCTGCCCCGGTGGCGTGACGTCGCCCCTGATACGCGCCATCGCCACGGGAGGGCCCTGAGCAACAGGAGCTCGTCAGTCTACACTGCGTTTCAGCTTAGAATACACCTCGGCGGACGTTACGAACCGCCAGGGTCAATCCAATGCCACTTGATGTGTCACGTGACACTGAAAAGTGGCCTGGATTGGCTGAAATGGCTCGTAGCATCCGCTGCGGTCTATCGTAAGGTGAAACAGAGTATTGACCTCCTTTATTCTTGACAGCAACTGGGGTGATGGCTACTTGAGTGCGAGCTTCAGGATGCTTGGCGGAAGTACCTCTGCAAGGAATCTGGTTTATCACCAGCTTTAGCTGCACTCGTAGCTCAGCTTCACGGAAGTTTTGCTGCTGGACGAGCAGGCAACGACTAGACTTGCGCAAGCAAAGGCAGTTTGGAAGGTGCATTGAATGGGTGAAGAGGGAATTAGAAAGCCCTCGCTCAAATTGACAAAGGTGAACTTCAGGAACGTATGCTGTGTTTTCATTTGCCTTGCACATCTATTCTTGTTATTTTAAATACGTGTATTATATATAAATACCTGATTCTTCAATTCACAAATCTTCAAGTTTCCAGAGACCACTTACTAAGGCGCTTCCTACCTGAGGAATGTCCATATCTCGAGTGGCATTGATTTTTTTTTCTCTCGCATTCTTCGTGAGATCTACGTGCACGATCCAGACTGCTCAGGCGCAGACTGGAACCATCCTGACCGAACACCTCAAACACTACCTTAAAGGGGACAGAAGGCACGCCACGATGCAGCACCTGCCACCAGTACCCCAGTACAATACCCAGGAGCTTTGGAGCTGCCCCAAGGTAGCAGCATGAACTCGAGCAACACTGCAGGCGCTTCCAGACACACTCAAGCCCGGAAGCTGCAGGGAGGAGTAGGGTGCCTCAGTGTCTTTATATGTAGGGTTATGTCATTCGTTGCAGTATACCGACGCTGACAGCACGCGCTCACAGTGAAAATACGAAGATATCGCCGAAAACAAAATGCCGCCGTAGCACTGTCAATGCCAAGAGCTAACGCAGAGGGGCGCACTTTCACGCGCTAGAGAACAAAAAATAAAATTATCAGGGACAAAATGGTCAGATGTCATCACCCTGCCAAGCGCACATGGAGGCACCGTAGAGAGTGCTAGGGTGTAGAACCATTCCGAGCACCGACACATCAACATTTTTTTTTTATTATTATCCGAAACGATTGAAAACGATGCCGGGACATTACCCTCAAAATTCGAAACTTGGGAATTCAGTATTTGTGAAGTAAAAAAACAATTTCCAAATGCCGAATTCGAAGTTCCCGCGCGATCCGCGCCGGTGCGTTGACGTCAAATATTGCGGAGTCCTGAGAGTCGACTTTCTTTCACGACTCCGTGCTGTTGCCACCGCGACCCGAAGCGAGGAGGAAAGGAGCGGGAGATAAGGGCGCCGGCGGACCGAGAAAAACCGGTTTTATTCCGTGCGAGCGGTGCCGCCTGCCCAGGCGGCATGTTTTCCGAGGGAGGATACAATTCCAGAAGGCGACATCACACCGGACTCCGATTTTTGGTATTTCAAAAAGAAGGGCCGTAGTGCGTTCGCAATTGCGTTAAAAAACATGTTTTACGATTGCCGTTATTAAATGTTATAGAAATGTCGCCTACAAAGCTTCTAAATTTCATGATTTTTGACGTCACGAATCAAAAGAAGCGAGGAGGCGAAGAGCGGGAGAGGAAAGCGCCAAAAATAAAAAAGCGCGCGCGCGCGTGGAAACATTTTTTTCTTTTGCGATGCGGTTTTTTTTTTTTGCGTGTCTATGACTACAATTTGCATCGTTTTAGACAAGTTAAAAAAATACGACCCTTGGGGTGTCAGTGCCCCTTTAAAGCTACGCTTCAGAATAACGACTTACTCATCTCGGTGCTTAAATTCATGGTTGCCAGTTATCTGAAGCTTTATCTGAAATCACTAGAAACACTTTTTTCCCCTCTATAAATGTTTAAACAGTTCGCGACAGAGCAATGCAACATTACGTGAGCTTCCTAACACGGAGATCTACGGCTGAGGAAGTCGCACGTTTGAATCATGACGATCGGCAGTTGCGTCTGTACTGTACTAAGCACCAAGATGGCGGCGCCTACAGCAATATCGGGAAACAGAGTGCCGATATTCTTAAGCGCAGCTCATTTGGTGGCTCTACTAGGGAGGAGTGGGCTACTCCCCCTGCCAGGACAGAAGTAATCATCTGGCCGCTCCTGGTCCCGGAATGTGGAACACGCGTGCTGGGCGAGAAACGCTGGAGACAAGACCCAGGCCGTCTTTTGGGTGTAAATAAAACGGTTCGCCACTCTCTTATAGAGTGAACCTTTGCATTGAAGTATTACATATTGGTTTAATTTCTCAAAATACACCGACAGCTATTCCCTACTCCAGCAACCTATAGACCATTCCATTTAGCGCTCTCTGGGCGGCACCATTTTGTTCGACAGCAGCGCCCTCTCCATACATCCGGGAAATTCAGCGGGTTCGGCGGGGTAAAACGAGAGAGAGGGCACGCGCCCGACTCCGCTAGCAGACGACAAACCGGGAGGTTGCCATTCTCCATCTTTGGGCTGTAGCGGCGGGCTGTACGGAACATCGAACTCTCGCTCGTGGCTGCCGTTGTGAAGTGGTTCGCGTTCTTAGAATAGTTATGGCTACTCCAAAATCAGCCTATAGCTCTCTGTTGTTCTATTTCGGTAAATGATCAACTAGCATATCTTTTTTCCGTTACTTAAATAGCAGTTGAGTCAGCCGGCAGTACTACCCTCAACTACTGCGTGTATTGCGGCAGGAGAGCACGTTTTTATTTATTATTTCAGACTTCCACTCATGGTCGCTAAAGGCCTACACCAGTACGAACTTTGTATAGTAAAAAAGGTACAGCAACCGGATTTACTTTTCGCCGGAGAGACCGGCCAATCTGACACAGTTTTTCCTATTTTTTTTATTTGCACGCAGGTAACAGCGCAATTGGACCCTGTTAGTCTTTTTATCTAGCATAGTATTACACGATAACTGGCATACCAAAATCTGCGCATCTGCGCTTGAAATTTCCAAAATGACGCGATTTTAAACAGAGTTTGTACGCCAGCCGGATGCTAGGTACTGCCCACTCGGCGGAGCAGACGACATGCGGGTGAGAGGGGGAGGGCATTTTTTCTCTCTATTACCCTCTCTGCTATGACCCTAATGGAACAAACATGGCGGCTGGGAACAGGTCGCATCGGCTCGGCTGGGCCGCCTGAACGGGTGGCGCTTTAACAATATTTTTTTGTTTAATGCTCCTATTTTATAGGTATTTGAACTGCAACGGTTAAGTGTAGTTGGTGCACATAAACTTGCAGAGCATAGTTTTGTTTTCCCGGTGCTTTTTGTTATTTTCATGTCAAACTTTTGTTTCGGAGATTTCGTTCAAAACCGAAACTATGGGCTTCGGAGAAACGGCGACTCTAAAACTGGAAGTTTAATGCATTCCCCGAGGAATGCATTAAACTTCCAGTTGAAGTAAGCGCTCTGTCTTGTCCCCTCTTCTTTTCCTTGGTGTTTGCGCTTTTGAATTTTTATACTATGTGTAGCCAACTAGCCCAACAGTTAATTTTGATCCTTCGGTGTGGTCCAGAGGCTTTTTCTACGAAAGGCAGTCAAGATGAATAGCCAACGCACCGACCGGCGTGGGAGGCTCAATCTTGGAGCTAATCAAACACAACTAAACTCAAGAAAGAGCAGCTATCGAACCTTCCCATTCACTTGACTGCAACATTGTTGTTCAATAACACTTCGTCTGTTGTCCTCAGTCCACTGTTCTACATCCTTATACAGAAACACTTATCAGTTACCAAGTAGTCGTCACTTTGAATGTGATTCGAGACAGACAAAAAATCAAAACGTTTTTCCGTGATTCCTTCCCATCCAAGAAATCGAAAGCACGCGACCGTGTGTTGTGGAGTAAACGGGATTTCAAACACGTGATGGAAGGAAACAATCTACTAAGGCTTCACCACATTAGTGAACACTCAGTCAAACTTAAGAAATATTCGGATCTTCGTCACCTTACATTGTTCGCCACCGCGCCGACAACACGTGTCCGCGAAAGCCGCCAGAGACGCGAAGAGGCGCAACGCGACCTGTTCCGGCTGGTTCCCGGTTTTCTCGCTTGGTGCCGTCCGTTTTGCTGGAGTCGCACTGGAGACTGCACTTTCCTCGATCCCTGGCCAAGAGTTCGAGAAAGACGTGAGGTACGGGCGCAGCGAGTTTGTGTTCTATTACCGGAACGTGTTCGGCTACTAGTGTGGTGACTCTCGGCTCCTCGTCTTTCGTCTTCCGTTTTATGGTAGAGGGCTACGTAACCTGGGAGCGAGGGTACGTTGCCTGTTTCTTGTAGGGCTATGGCGACAGGCTTGCAGTCTCGCGTCGCTAGGAACTGCGTTAGTGCTCCACGTTTACGGCGCTCTGCAGTTCCACGGCCACACGAGACCCAAGTCCTCCACCTTGCGCTGGGTGTTAGTTTTGGTCATATGCATGTGGCCGTCACTACTGCCTCCCCCGTATCCATCATGAGAGCAGCAAGCTACGCTGTATGGCCTCGGTCACGTTCGGGTTGGGTGTTTGGGCCGCGACAACTTGCAAGATTATCGGGTTCCCGGTTAAGTTAAGGGAGGAGGTCGTGAGCAGATAGAATGCTTACATTAGTTCGAATTTAGCTGTTCGTAATTCTGCGTGGAGAGCTTGTATATCTCTAGAACTTCTCACGCGTTACAAAGTCTAGTTCGTTTTGTGTTTCGTTGCTCTGGTGTTCGATTAAGGTTATTTTGGCCGGAGGTGGTTTTGGGGCTTGATTCTCCTGTTGTTACCAATCTCGGGAATCGGGCGTGCTTGGGTGTGTGTTTGTGCGGTCTGTATGGGATGGGGTGGGAGACTGTCCCGCTCGGCTCACCTGCTCTCCTCGGGCTGGACTATCTCTTGCTGCGGGATCTGGACTTCTCCCTGGTTCTGCGGATCTTGTGTCGTCCGTTTGGTTTCTTTTTGCGTTTTCTCTATTTTCCCGATTCCCCCGGTGCCGGTTCATACTCGCTCGGTACGGGTATTCCCATCGTCGCTCCGTGGTAGAAACGCTGGTTCCCCGGGTTGGTGCTTGTGTGAGGGCCGCGTGTAGCTCTCCGGACCTGCGCTGGCCAGGAGAGTGTCAGGGTTTGTTGTGGCGATTCCTCTGCCTTCAAGCGCCGGCCGGTGGAACAGCGAGGTCCATGTTGGAGGTGAAAGTTGCCGCTGCCATTGCTGTAGCGGTTGTCTGACGTTGGTATTGTTTTGACTCTTCTGTTCCTTGGTCCCCTTGCACTGTCTCGGTCTCTGTTGCTGTCCCGCCCTCTGCTGGTCCCAGGCACGTATCTAGAAAAAGGGTAGAGGGGGGGGGGGGGGCGGCCCCGCTTCCTTTTCTGAAATCTTCCACTTTTGCTGGAGGCCTCCTCTCCCCCTCCCCCTCATACGGCATTTTGTCATGGGCGAGACCCCCCCCCCCCCCCGAATCAAAATCCTGGCTACGTGCCGGGCTGGTCCTGGAGCCGGCCTTTGTACGGTTCACGCTTTCTCGCACGGCACTTGGAATCTTTTGGATGGATGTTGTTCCTTGCAGTGTATGCAGCAGGGTACGTGAGCATTCGTGCTTGTCCATGTCTCCTTTGAGGAGGCCGCATGTAGTGCACTTGTTCTGCTAGGGCAGTGGTTCTCAAATGGGGGTCCGTGGAGGTCTGCTTCACCAGGTCAAGCCCGGTAATAAAAAATGGCTTATTTTTTTTTAGAGGCGCAGCTCTTAGGCGCCCGTTTCCGGCCGAGGCGGCGTCGCCGTCACCGTCGGCGTAACCGCGCGGTGCAAGATGGGTAAATTTCCCCGCTAAATTTAGCGGAAAAATTTTCCCGCTAAGTCTAGCGGAAAATTTTCCCCGCTAAATCTAGCGGAAAATTTTCCCCGCTAAATCTGGCGGGAAAATTTTCCCCGCTAAATCTAGCGGGAAATTTTTCCCGCTAAATCTAGCGGAAAATTTTCCCCGCTAAATCTAGCGGAAAATTTTCCCCGCTAAATCTGGCGGGAAATTTTCTCCCGCTAAATCTGGCGGGAAATTTTCCCCGCTAAATCTAGCGGGAAATTTTCTTGCTAAATCTGGCGGAAAATTTTCCCCGCTAAATCTAGCGGAGAAATTTTTCCCGCTAAATCTAGCGGAAAATTTTCCCTGCTAAATCTAGCGGAAAATTTTCCCCGCTAAATCTAGCGGAAAATTTTCCCCGCTAAATTTAGCGGGGAAATTCCCCCCCCTTCCTCGAGGTCACGTGACCCCCAGGCCACGTGACCCCCCCTCTCCGAGGTCACGTGACCCCCCCCCCGTGCCTTCCCCTCCTCCTCAAGAGCTGCGCTCTAATTCGGCGTTACAGGGAGTTGTAAACGGCTTTCACTTTTTATTGAGAAGAAACGTTTTAATTTTCGGGAAGTTTTCTCGTGTGTATGTCAATGAGAGCAGTCTACTTCACACTATCCCATACTTATACCCATTTATTAGATCATTACCATATTTAACCTGTACCTTCCCCTTCCCCTCACCCCGAACGAGGTCCTCCATCATCTCCGCCATTACACAAGGGGTCACGCGAAACATCAATGGTTGAGAACCACTGTGCTAGAGGTAGGGGCACACGTCTCTCCTGTGCCCCTAGCCCAAGGCAGACATCGAAACCCTGTTACTTGGGAAAGTAGGGTTTGAACCGGCATTCTACCATTTCGAAGCGTACGA
Organism: Ixodes ricinus; assembly: GCA_037355805.1. Lineage (NCBI taxonomy): Eukaryota > Metazoa > Arthropoda > Arachnida > Ixodida > Ixodidae > Ixodes > Ixodes ricinus. Next base: position 29,878 of record JAZHYW010069568.1, read on the forward strand.
AGCGTGGAACCCCGATTCCTTGGAATGTGATGAGCGCTGCATCAGACTTGCCCATCATGCGTGCGTTGAGAACTCTGGGGCCTTCGGGTCCCATCGGTCTGATTTTCTCGGTTAGATATTTGGTGCTGAACCCGATCCCATCTTGGTTATGACACCCCTGCAGGAGTCGTCCGGAGCGGCAATGTAGGCTCCAGTATCCTAGTCCTGTCCGTTCAGACTTGGGTGCTTCACTCGGGCCATTCTTTCCGCCGTGCCGACGTCGGGTGTACTGAAGGTCATCAGGTTCTGGTCCTTGCGGATCCGAATTGTCGAATCTCCCCTCCTGCTCCTTGAGGCCGCACGCCGTGGCATCTTTCATCATCTCTTAGGGGCATTTTTCAGCGAGTGTGAGCCCATCGATGGGCCTAATAACAACCTTGTAGTGATCCCTGGGAAGTGGTGGGAGTCTTTCGGCCACCGGCTTTGTTTGGTCTGGGCACTGCCATTTTTTTTTCCGGGTTCTTGGGGGAGCCGACGGGGATTTCCGGCTTTTCCCGCCTTTACCAGTGTCGGCCGCCATGTTGCTCCTCGCGCTCTCGCGCTTCGAAGCTTCGGGAACGTTGTCGGGTTTTGGGAGATTTCGTGCCGATCCCCTTTTGTCCCTCCGCCTCCGTGGAAGAGTTGTTTCCCTCGTCCTGGTCAACGATGGAGCAGTTCTGGAAGTTTCCAGACCTTTCTCCCGGTGTATGGGTTCGGGATCCCTGGAGTTCCGACGTACCTCCTGGGGGGCTCGCGATCTCGGACTGGCTAGTCCTAGGGTCCTGGTCCATGCCCTCGTGGGGTGTTTCTGCCATTTTGCCCTAGAGGCGCCCTGGCCAGGGGCCGATACCACGGACAGCCGTCCAGGGCAACGCTACTCGATCAACTCAGTAGCAAACTCCCACGCAGAGCGTGATCCCTTCTAAGACACGCGCTGACACACGTCAGCTTCCGCTGATAATCCCTAGATTCAGAAATACTGTTTGAAGCGTCATTCTTCTTGCCCGTTGCTGCCGTGTTTCGAACTGCTGTTGCAAGACGCGCCGCAGCAAGAAGGTTGGCGCTTCGAACAGCGTTAGCCCGGCTGACGTGTACGAGAAGGGATCACGCTCTAGTTTGCCAACTGAGTTGATCGAGTAATGTTCGTTCAGGGGCCCTAGCGAGACATTTTCAACTGGAATCCAACTGGTCCCAGTTGTAATTAGTTGAACTGGTTTATGGAACAATTCCCAGTTGCAGCTAGTGCCAACTCCAGCAACAATGAAACACGGCACAAAATGGAAGGTTGACAAGTCTTTCTTGTCAAAAACTTGGAGAATAAAACTAAATAGGTTCGGTGACGTACACGCTTCCGGGTTTAGCCACTTGCTTGGACGATTGAATCGCTTTTCCAGAGGTAGTATTCGTGAGAGATGAAGGAAGATCGGCCGCTGGTGTCTGTTAATGAAGACGTCCTCGGCTTCTCTCCCTATCGCGTTAAAGGGGCCCTGCAAGGACTTTTTACTGGTTTTTAATTTGCACCGAACCTGAGCGCACTGAACGTAGTAACTTAGTGAAACTTTTCTTTTCTCGAAATTCGCTTTATTCTAAAAGTTATATAGGCAAATTAAGATTACAAAAACAAGCAAAAAATAACCTCCCTCATGACGTCCTTGGTTGCTTGAGTGGCCGTGAACTAGAGAGGGGCTCATCGCGAGCGCTCACGGCTGCCGCACTCCGTGTCGGCGGCGCGAGAGGGCGCCACTAAAGCATGTTTTGGATAGGTTGTATGCAGCGTGCAGCCGGAGCGGCTCTCATTGCATTTGCTGCGCGATTAAACACTAATTCGGCATGACACTTCATTGGCCACAAACGGCAGCAAACACGGGGTAAAGATCAGTTCAGAATGGGAGCCACTTCGCGCTGCCATACCACGAAACCGCCTAACCCCAAGACAAAGCTTTTCGCCGAAAGCCTTCGGAACGCTCGGAGCCGGTCGGATCATCCTGCCCGGACGACCGCAGCGCCGCCGCGTACATCCGGGACCTTTCCGTGTCGGCGCCTGATCCCACTACTCCTTTCTAGTATGCGCCACCTTTTCCACCGCTTGGTGGCGGGTATGTCGACGAGTCATTTCTTGTTTCCGTACTTTATAAACTGCATTCGTTTCTTTTCTGATCTAAAATACTGAACAAAAACTATTTTTATAAATAATTGAAACGGTTCGCGCCACTTATATTTTGTATTTCGACTCAAAAAGAAGCTTTTAGCGGCTACTGACCAGTAGTAAGCCCAGGACCAAAGACGTCACATTTTGCGCGCTTTCGGTACTCGCGGGTCGCCCTCGTCGGTGGAGGAGGTTTCAGCGTCGTCCGGTTAAAATAGGACGCACTGATATTTAGTTACTCTTTCCGTGCCCGCTGGCTTGCCCGAACTACAAGAGACGTGGAAACCGCAAAAAAGGTAGACGCTTAAATATGATTGCAGGGCCCCTGAAAGGTGCTCACCAGTGTTCCCGCGTTGCGCAGGTGAAGTCCTGATACGATGCGGTAGCGCTCCCACCTTGCGATCCAACATTTCCAATTGCTTGTGTCACAACAGTCAAACATTTTCGTACTTAGCTCCCGCCGCCGCGTCCTCGAGGCAAAGATCCATATATTTGGGAGAAATTCGGGCTCACTGACGAAAATCTTGGTACCTCTGATGACTCTGATGAAGATGATCATCGGGGAGGTGGTTGGCCCCGGTGGGGCCAGTTGAAGAGGTGATTTAGGAGCAGAAAGATTCGAGCTCAGAAACACCCGTCCGCATATACCTGCTGCTCTACTACCTTCCGTCTTTCTTGCGAATCCCATGGTTTCAATGTGGTACTGGGGAATTGGGGCAGCTGTTGCCTGCAGAACGCACACTTCCGTGGCATCTCCAGGACTTCAAGTTTGTGTCCGACATGTTGCACAGGCTGGCGGTTTCATTAGCAAACAAGGCGAGTCAAACTTGCAGCATATAACACACTCGTGCATCCTTATCTGGAGTATGCATCTGAAGTCGGACCCTTGTAGACCTGTCCCATCAAAGAGCTCGATGTTGAATCCCTTGCGGTTTGTACAATTTATTCAGTCTTCATGGTGTACCGTATTAGTCACAGCATTAGAAGGTGTGAGGGCTTTAGAAATATTTTATGAAATGTAAAAGTGATTGTACCTGTCAGTAAAGCTACCTATTCATGAAGTGTTAAGAAAACGTTTTGATGGTATAAATGGTGTGTGTCGATGTCATTTATCTCCCTTTTTCATTCTGTGATCCACTGTTATGTAGTCAGAATTTGTTCTACTTGTAGGGAACACTCCTGCCGTGGCCTTCTACTTGGCTGGCAGTTTCGTGAAATAAATAAAATGGCGACTTTGATCTTGTTCCCTTTAACGTCATCTGTGCTTGTGTATTTTCATGGAGATATTAATCTCGCATTCGCTTGTTTTTGCATTGTTCTCTGGATGAGATTTGAATGTATATATTTTGTTTTGTGTATTTTCCTCATTCCCTTTCACTGAAATAACTGAACTTGCAATTGTTTGCCTCTCCTTAGATATGATGTAGACCCTAGAGGCTTTAAATATATCTACAAAAATTAATATGTATGAATAATGACATGTATGAAGAACTTTGAGGTCAAAATTAAAATTGTGTAAAAGTAAAATTCGTAAGCACTCGATTAGGTGCTGAAACCGAGCGCTGGTTCCCAAGTCTGCACCAAGTTTCTAGCCCTAGGACGCTGGCCAAGGAGTCTAGAAGCAGTGTAAATCGTAATTAAACCTTGACTTTTTTTTTTGTATGAACCACTAATGGAAAAGGTAGACACTGATAAAATTACGGAGTAGGAAAACTAAACGATACGGAGTTTTATTCCTAAAAACGGCTTCATCACATAACGAAAACAATATAGCCCGTATCGGAAGGCCTGCGGAGTCCCAAAATTTTTCAGCATGCACACAATACACACGCACAGAGATGCGTAGCAACTTTTATTACTAATAGTACTCCAGTCATCTCAGAAGTGCTAGCTTAGCGTTAACGCTTCCCCAATAAAAAATAAAAAACATAACAAAATGTCTTGTTTTTATATGCCTCATGTCTTTAGGTTTTTAGCATCCGTAGGCCAAACACTTCCGAATGCTCGCAAAGAACGCATATGAAAAAGAAGTAGTGAATCATCTGATTTTGTGGAGAATATAACTGCATTTTGGCGGTTTGATATGATGATTAAAAACGACTCGCGATGCCTGTGAAGCCGAAGGGAAGACAGGACACTCGCGAGAGACACGGTTGGACGAACAGATATAGAGCGGCTTCGGAACGGTTGGACGTGAATGCGGGCTCCAAGTGGGGTCATTGCCACAGTTCTACGACGGGAAAAGCCCACACGACCGGCATCACGCAGCTCGAGCTGACCCAGACCATGCCGAGACATCGA
>JAZHYW010069569.1:0-15198 GCA_037355805.1 Ixodes ricinus
GGCTTTGTCGCCTTATGTTGGTACTTGCTTGCGTCCGGCTAGCAGGTGGGAAGGCAATGGCGCTACTTTCCCAGATCCAGTGACTTTAGACTGCGCGTGTTCTCAAGTCACCGAAGTGTCATCGAAGATTACAAAGCCCACCCTGGAAGCAAAGTTTCTAGTGCATTCCTGATTTATCACCGACTATAGACACCTTGGACAAGACCTAAGCAGATACTTATTTAAAAGCCTTAACTGAGGTACATTTGGCCGCATAAAAGGTTAGAGAGCATAATGAAACAAAGTGACCAATAGGCGAAAATTATTTTACTGCTAAGATACAAACGAAACAGCAATTTTCAAAAATATTAAGAACCGAGCGTGTTGATGAGGTTCGATTTACACGCGAAAAATTAAAGAAGTAGGACAAAGCATTGAGCAACAAATCTTTCAACTAGCAACGAACAATAAAGAAAAAAAGAGAAACCCTTTGAAGGCATGTTTTAATCTTTAAGAACCAGAGATGAAGGAAACTGCAAGAAACTGCTGGGGGAAAGAGAAATGTAAGGTCATGCAGGAAAGAGGTGTAACTAAAATACACGAATTGTGTGTTTGGAAACTAAGATTAAAAGATTTATAACTCACTATCACGTCAGTCTGTGGCACATTTCACACACCGATGTGATACCTTGTTTTTAAGCGCATATCTCATTTTCCGAAAACAAAAATCGTGTATTTATTTTCTCATTTTTCGCGTTTGACATTTCCTTCCTTCAACGATTTTTTATTCATCTATTTCCAAGATTTGTTGAGACTACTTGGGGCGGTTCTTTTTAATTCTTTTTCGTTGCTTGTTGCAAGATGGGTTATGTGCTCCGCCCTTCGTGTTTATTCTTCCTTTTGTAAATTGAATAATTTTCCGATTATAAGTTGTTTGTTGGAGCAACCTCAGTAATAGCCGTGTTGCTTGAACGTATGCAAGCACACACTATTAAGGAAGTTAAGGTTCGTGAATTGCAATTGTAGCTAAATAAACGTTAGAAAAAGTGATCAACCCAGGGCAATGGCATGCCTGATGTCACAGGGAAAAAAACACATCAGTTTATGCTACCTCGTGCGAATTACTTCTTTAATATGCAAGGCTAGAACGTTGGGCCCGTTTGATCGTTGATTGTTTGCAAGCAGCTTCCTCTAAAACTATACGGCGAGCAGGTGTTCCAAAATGTAGCCTCTGGCGCATCGGAATGCCAAGAGGATAACTCCAAATCAAAGGGCAACATGGAGAAGCTGTACTTCTAAAGTTGTAAACCGCAGTCATAAATATATGGGTTAATATTATATCTACGTCAAGTTGTCGTCCTAGATGTTTGCAGTTGTATTTGATAGAAAGTAGAAAGTAGTTTTTTTATAGAGTTAGAGTTGCATAGAAATATTTGCAGTTTTCTTTCAATCCATTGATCAAACCTTCATATGCACAACTGCGTTTTATCAGAAATGCAGCAGACGTCAACTCCAATTTCAGCCTTCCTGCCACGCGACGCCGTGTCAAATCATCGCCACGTCTTGCTTTCATAAACTGCGTATTTAGTTTCTTTTCGAAGCTGTTTGTTTTGAAGCTTTCACAGCTGGCAAAGTCTTGTCGAAGCGTCTGGGGTAGGGGTGCGAAAATCGTGGTTCGAACCGAATAACGCAGCGTCATTCATAGCCCTCACAGCTCCAGGGGGAACCCACGACATAACAGTTCTCTTTGCAGCGTTGAAGCCAGGGATGACGCTCCATTATTCCATTCCAAGCAGTATTCCAAACCCTCTATAGTCCGTTGCAACTCCAGAAGGTAGGGCGAGGGAAAGGAAGGCCGGGGAGGAGAAGCGATACGTAACGCTGGAGAGGAGAGGGGAAACTTCCTGCTCTCTCCAGCGTTCCGCCTGCTTCCCCCTCGTCGGCTTTCCTCCCCCTCGCCCTACCTTCCTCATTTGGAACGGACCATAGCTCATTCCGCATAAAAAAGAAGAAAAAAGGAGTAGATAGTAACTGATTGCGCGATGAGTGGCTCAGATGTAGGAGCGCCGGGCCACTTTCTATTGTCCACGGCGCCAAGTGAAACGCGTTGTGGAAGCGACAGGATAGATATTGCAATCTCCGTTTTTCAGCGCGTCTCATCGGGCGCTTCTGCAAGACGCGAGCGTTTGCGCCGCGGAGTCAGAGAGTGACTGGCAGTTTACGACCTATTTTTGGCAGACGTAGGTACAGCTCTTATCAGGATCCCACTGCGTTCCATACTGCAACTCCAACCATCGGTTGCTGCGCCGCTTCTGTCCGCACACGGGTGATGCTTATATACGGCATCGAGCAAGCCGTCGTCCCCAGCCAACTGGCCTTCTCAGTTCATGCCTTGTGGATTCCAGCATCCTACGGTGAGCGTGCGCCGATTACCGCTTGCGACTTTCGCCGTACAAAATGGCGTCTTCGGTGAAAAACCTCCGCATCTGTGTCCTCGACTTAACGCGGTGTCCTGGCGGATTTATGGCTCCGGTAAGCGGGCAGTGAATCGTTTCCGCATGAACGCGAGATACTCTTTCGGGGGCTTACGGCCCTCGTACGCCTATTTCACGGGCCCAAAAGAGCCTTCAGATCAAACTACTCTAAAGAATCGGCGAACCATGCGCTGGCCGATATCGTGAGTTGAATCGCGGATTTTTCAAATGACATCGCTTTAAAAGCCTTTAACGTGCCCTTAAAACTGGGGCTCAGACAGGTATAAAGCTTGCACTGGAGGCGGGACAACTGAAGAACCTCCCTGCCGTTGTCACCTTGTCAAGGACTTTAACCGTGTAGCGCGTTCCCTTTGAATTTTCTTGCGTGATCTTTCAACCGAAGTACCAGCATTGGAAAAAGCCTCAATTTAGCCTCTTGAAAAAAAAAAAAAAAAAGCTTGCAGCTTCCCAGTTGTGAGAATGACTCCTGCTGGCGATCGAAACCGAATATCTTTAGGTCGCTTTACGCTCGTTCACGTTGATGTGATTTTGTGTGATGAAACGAGTGTGAAGAAGTTGAAGGAAGTCATGACAGCGTTTCGATAGGACGCTGGTTTCGTTGATTTCAGAGAGTAAATTTTTGTTCTTTCAAACACTCTGTTAGCGCGCGTAAACAGACGCCGGCAGGTTCCGACAGACGCTGCAGGGTGTTTATGATGGGACGCTAGGACGCCGTTTGATGTCGGAACTAAATGGTCGCGTCTATACGGGCGCTGGCGAAGGCTAGAGCACTACTTTTTTGGTCGCGTCTTGGGAACGCTACAGCGCCCCGTGGCCGAGAGAAACGACCTTAACTCCGAGAATACGTGCCCAAGTAGCAGACGAGATGCGCATATGTGGGTGCCGAATCGGTTAAGGCTGTGTCAGGTGCCCTCTTGGATGGGAATGGAGTAATCTTGGTATCAGGCGGTTGCCTGCGTCACCTATCAGGGATGTACAAAATGCTTCCAAAAGTGTACCCAAATACAGATACAAAATAGTTTGACAAAACGTACTTAATTACAAATCCCTTACACTTTTTAGAAACGCATTTAAATACAAGATACGAATAAAATGAAAGTATGCAATCATCTTCAAACATTCTTACAAATACATTTTGTTCCCATTGTATAATATCTTAAACTTAAATTCAACTCCGAGTAAAACAAAACAGTGGCCAAATAAAAGTGGAGTCTGTATTCTGAGTATCATGCACCTGAAAATATAGTTGCAGCCCTAGCTGCTGAGCACAATGTAGAAAACACAATGAACTATTCAGAATGAGTATCTCAAAGAAGTTGAAGCAGCAAAACACCTTCAACTAATCTGTCGTTAATTCGACGCCTGAAAATTGAAATCTTAATCGACCAAACTTTTGAGTAATTTACCCACCCTGTTTATTCGTTGTTCTGATTTTACTTTTTTTTCCCCTTCGATACTTATTTTGGATGAAGCGCAGCAAGATTTATGGTTTTTACATTTTACTCCTTATCGCAAAGAGCGCCAAATAATCGCATTTGATTTCGAAGAACAGCGCTAAAAGTTGTATTTTGGGGACTATTTATACTACAAAATATTTCTTGAAATAATCAGTTTTTAATATGTAAATACATTCCATAATATGCAATTAAATACGAAATGCGCAATAGTCAAAGTATTTTAAATACGTATTTTAAATGTCTGTATTGAAAAACACAGCCCATTCCTGCCACCCATGAAGCCCCTAAAAGAATATGCCCACTTTGAGCGGCGGGGCTTTTTGTCGGAGGTCACGGGGAACGCTCAGTCACGAACCGACGACAGACAGGGTTGTGTCATGCGATGTTTCTTGAGAGTCTCATCTCACACTGGAAAGACAAACGGAAAGAAGCGATGTTCGCGGAGATGTCCAAACACTTCACTTCTTAGCAAGCTCCTAACGCCAAAGGTGTCATTCTGCTTTGTCTGGAGTTCAGAGATTGGTTCTGTCGTCATAGGGATAACCGATCGTCTAGGATCCTAGAAAACGTATTTATCACTCCTCTTGTTTATTTTCTTTTATACCCATTGAATGAGGTTGGTTACTACATTCACCGACAGCTTGAAAAATCCAGGACGTGACATATTATTAGGGACATTTTAGCAAACCGTTACCGTGTTCCGCGTACAGACCGGAGCATTTGAAGCAGGCTTTTAAGCGCGCGCTTGTATGATACCGTGAGCTGCGGGGCGCACGCTTGAAAGCGTGCTTCAAAGGCTCCGGTAGTGCGGCACGCTGAACACGGTAACGGTTCGCTGAAAGTCCCTATTATCTCCGTTCCTTGCTTGGTGATTCATTGTTATCGACTGATTATGGAACCTCATTGGTTTCGGAGCAATAATGAAGTGTTTTTGCATTTATCAAGCTGTCACTCACTATAAGAGCCCATGACGGTAGCTGCTGCAAATGATGCAGCATACGTTTTTGATGCCAATGAATGAAAATTCATTGCCCGTAACAAATCTAGGAGCTTTTTTATTGATACAATTATTCCGAGACACTAATTTCCCTATAAGAAGTAACATGCTACTTAACAAGTTTCTTGTTAATTGTAATTGGTAACTCATTTCGTGGGTATTAGATTAGCGACCTATATAGAATAGGTAAGTGCCACTCCCTCCTTGGCACCGGGCAGCCGCGACTGAACGGTACTAATTGTTGCCAAATTGTTTCCGAGGGCAGTCGAGCCAGCAACTTCGAGATCGTGGTGAAAGCAGCACGGTTATGGGCGTTTGATGAGACGGGCGAGGCAAGTAGTAATTAAGATTATATTGATGACTGGTCGCCGTCATTACATCCGCTAGGACGTCTACGACGCTTTGACGTCATCGGCCAGTGGGTACGGATTGATTAGGCTGTACTGGAAAAGTTTACGTTGTTTAAATAAAAGTGTTCACGCATAACGGTTTGTTCGATAGCCGTAATATACATATAGATTTTCCCCTTTTTGCAGCATTGGTTGCTTTTTTGATGGGAAAGATCGTGCCTTCAGTGCGCCGCTGAAGACCGTGGTTATATATGCACAACTGTCGCAATGGAATTCTTTTTCCACATCAAGACGCCACCCGACGGCGGATGTGCGAACTATAGAGGTGGTTCAAGGGACCCGCTTAACCAACTGTCATGTCCTTCCGGTTTGTACGGACGGCACGGACGGCGCACCAGAAACGCGGACGTACGGGACAAGAAATTTTCACACCACTCGATCAAATTCGTGGGGAGAACCAACGGGCAACGAGGAACACGACTAACTACCGTTACAAAAATCTGTAGTTAAATTCTTTTGAATATTTGTTGAAAAGTATCTAGAATCGTATTGAAATTGTTTTTAAGCTTTTTAGGTTTTTTAGACTTTATTTTGAGAACTTACTTAACTCCTAGTTAACATTGGCCACTTAATTTTTTAGGATTCCTTCTTACATAAATTTTTTTGAATTACTTTTGACGCAACCGCAGATCGACGTTAAAAAAGACACGAAATTTTTTTAAAATATATATTTTGGATTTGTTAGGAATTAGTGTCCCTTTGGTACATACATCCCACAAATAAACATTAGAAACAAACAGAAAACCAAACACCATGAAGCACTCAACACCGCAATCACATTCCCGTTAACTGCTCCAGAGCATTAAAAGCCTACATATTGAAGGTAACCATTTGGCCGGTGACCGTCTCAGCACTTACCAAGGTTCTAAGTGTCCGATCTCCTTCTCAGAAGTCTGTCAAAGGGAAGACAGTGTTTCGAAGTTCGTGGACTTTATATCTTACTAAAAAACATTGGTACAACTAATAATGATTCGGCGTAGTCACTAAAACAACATCCACAAAAACGGCTCCTAGAAAAAATGTTATCGCTTCTCTGCATAGCACCACCAGGACAAAGCGAGTCAAGGCGATTTTTCCACTTTAAGATAGTTATTTTGCTTTTCTTTACTAGTTGACTAGTTGTATAGGGTCAATAAAGTCACGATAGTCACTTACTAAAGTGAGAACGGCAGGGCGTGTTTTTCGAACGCCTGGCTACCAGCACGCGCCCCATGCCTTCCGTCGCTGCTTTGACTGCGCACTCGCGCTCGAGGGGGCGCGAGACGCCGAAGCGTTGTCAAGGGTAGAAGGCTCGCGCTGGAGGTGGTACAACTGAAGCTCCTCCCTACCGTTCTCAACTTGTCAGAGTCTATTTAGAAACTTAGTGACTTTTTACATTTAGTCAAGATGTACCATGTTCAATAAAAGTCTGCAGAAAGTCTGTAGCCTTTCTATTGACGCTGGTTACAGGAAGTCAACTGAATATTTTCAACACGAAGCAAACAGAACGTCTGCAGTATTTCTGATGACACTTTCATTAGGAAGTCAGCAAAAAAGATCAACGTAGAGTTCATAGAAAGTCAACAGCTTTTCTTTGACTCAGGCAGAAGAAAATCATCAGAAATGTTTCAACACAAAATCAACAAACTTTCTGTTGACCATGCCAACAGGAAGTCAAAGGCAAAAGAAAGTAATCAGAGTGAACAAGAATTAAACACATTTTCAACAAAAAGTCAGGAACCATTTTTATAGGGTTTGTACAACCAGAATCCATCGCCGTCATGCCGGACCCCGCGCACGACCGCAGACCATGTAAAATAATAAAATAAATCAATAATGTTTAAAATATCATAAAGAAATAATGTTCCATAAGTTTTCTTTTTATTTTTTTTAGAAAATAACCTACAAAAAACGTCGTTACAACGTCTTTTTAATTTTTTCATAAATAAGTCTACAAAAAATTTATTGTTTTTCCTTTTGGCACCTTTTTTTTAGAAAATAACCTACAGAAAAAACGTCATTACAACTTCTTTTTAATTTTTTTTATAAATAAGTAAAAAAATCATTATTTTTTCTTTTTGAAGGCTCTTTTGACAAGAGTCAAAACAAAGTTCGTTTATAAAGGAATACAGTAGGATCCCGGAAAGTCAGTAAGAAGTCTAAACAAATTGAAAAAAATTGCGGTGGCTTAGCTCGGCTATGCCAGGATATACGTAGCGTGAGCTTATGCGCACAAAATGAGAGGCGCTATCGAGCAGCTCCGGTGCAGCGTCAGACTTTGCTACTGCGCAACGGAGGCGGACAGCTGGGAGACGCGGCGGCGCCAGTGCGTCCGCCGCGGCTATGGGGTTTCGAATGCGAAGACCGGCGAGGCGCGCGCGGTGGCGCGAGCCCGCGGCGGTGGCGGCTCTTTGCTCCGGCACGCCAGCTGTGCGCCGTGTGACGTCACTGCTCCTCGCGCTTGCGCAGACCGGCGAGGCGCGCGCGGTGGTGGCGGAGCCCGCGGCGACGGCGGCTCCGCCCCGCCAGCTGTGGGCCGTGTGACGTCACTGCTCCTCGCGCTTGCGCAGCACGGAGCACAGCTCATTATGAGAGCCACGCGAAACTGCTCAACCTCGGCCAGTGTAGCTCACGCTACAAAAGAATGTTGAGATTTGTTTTTGTAAATGTAGCGAGACCGGCGAGATCCTGGTGACCGCGATGCGAGCGTGCAAGCCCACATGGCCCGGCTTGCCCGGGTGGCGACGACGAATTCGGCACGTATTCTGACAACGTAGTGGAGTTTACGCAAAACTACTACAAACCGACAATGCACGATCGCGATGAAGGTGCTAAGGCAAGAAAAGGCGACGCTAGTCGATAATTCGGTAACTTTCTTCCGCTTCCGCCGATCAACCGGGTGTATTTCGAGCGTTTGTTGCTGGGCGTCGGGAGCTCACGCATGCGCAGAACTCTTCTTGAGAAAGGTCTATTGCAAGATTGCCACGTGGATTTCCTTCACGTAGGATGCTGCCTTCACTTGCATGCAAGATGCACCTTCCAGCACGCCATGCTTGCATCGAAGGCAGCACTGGTGCGTCTCTATTTCGGGATTGGGCATCAGATTGCGCCACATGGACTGTGCCATAAATCGTGCTTACACCATGGACCGAAGGACACAACCTCAGTGTGTGAACTGTTAAAGAAAAAAAATATAAGCGCGACAGAAGTCACACAGCACAGCCACCGAAAAGCTACCTGCAAGTCGGTCACTGTTCAAAAGCGTTGCTTAAAAAAAAATTAATTAAAGACGATTTTATTTATATTCTGGATCAAATATTCAGTTGAGTCAAATTGAAGCTACCGTTTTCCTGTCTGACCGTATCCTTAATGCGCGTTAGTAGCTACTAAAAATCGGGTAGACACTTTTTATGCGTATTTATTTGCTGGCGCGAGTTTTATGAACCGTCTTGTTTTTCGTTACACGTAAGAACTTGGTGGCGCATGTTTTGCGGAGGCATGCGGTTTAGAGAAGCTCGTTTTAGCGAACGCTGTTTTACCGAGCCCGGTTTATCGAATGCCTTTATAGAGAACCCAGTTTAGAGAAAATGGCGAATTCGGCCGCCGCGAAGTGGCGTGTACGGGTAAATCAGGTGAGTTAACATTTTTGTAATGAGCCGCCGCAGACTGCCGCCGCGAAGCGGCGGGAGCGCAGCGGGGGCATGCGCACCAGTGATACACGCGAGAAGCAGGAAAGCCTTTTTTAAAAAAGCGTCCCCTTTTCGATAAACGGCGTTTCTCTAAACTGAGGCTCTGCTTTCTCTAAACCGTGCTTAGATAAAACGTGCCCATTCTCTAAAACGTGCTTCGATGAAGTGGCATACTCTAAACCGTAGTAAACCCCATGTTTTGTTATATAAAAATACGCGCTTGCTGTACACGATAAAACAGGCGCTAATAGCTTCGTTATATAACATTTTTTAGAAGAGCAAAATTATGTTTTTATACGATAGCGTCCTACGTATTCTTTACAAAGGCCCAATTTGATGAGCGCATTATGCATACTAACTTCAGATTTTCAACCCGTATATCGCGATGGAATGATTTCACGAACGTATGTACAACCACATACAACGTCTTTTGCTGGAACTTGCCTTCCCCATGCTGCGGAGCCGCGATGCATTATTGCAGTAGATCGCGGAGAAACCTCATTTGTGTCTAGAGGTATACACGGTGCCTGCAACACGTCTACAACTGGAGTCTTCATCGCGTCTATGTGTCCCGTAATTACCAGCTGGTGACGTCAGAAATGTGTAAGCAGCGGAGGCGGGTACGGCCAGTACCACCTACAGCGTGGCTCAAATGAATCGATGGCCGTTTGAAAGGATGGTATAGATCGAGTTCTTAACGTATCGCGCTAGGATTTACTACAGAGGTGACTGAAGTTGGTGGAAGCTTTTGCTAAAATTGTGGAAAGACTGGCTCACCTAAGTAAATCGAGAAAAATCGTAACTATGTTTACTCTAAACTGTGCATGTGCACTAAGAAAAAATAGTATGTTTCACTGTGACGCTTATTTAGGCCAAATGAAGTGAAGAATAAATAAGCCAACTCTATTTTCTTTCCATTTCACAAATTTTTCATTCGTAGTAAACGCCAGGATAGCCAACAACGATTGTTTTGATGATTTTGAGATAAAAGAATTAGCGATAACTTTTTTATGGACAAAACCAATTTTTTTTCTTATTCTTCTTTTGATTGCAGAGATTTCATGTATTCATACTCTTAATTAATGAATGCACCAGCTTCGAGCACTTCTGCAGTAAATCCCAGCGCGATAAGTTAAGAAACCCTTCAAACCACCATCGATCCATCTTACCCACGCTGTAGAAGACATGGCGGGCGTCTTTCCCCCTCAAACCTCATCACTGGACAGATGGATGGATCGATGAAGCTTGCGCCACCTAGCCATGAGCCCAGGCAGCGCCGCCTATGGCTTGCGTTGGCATCGCTACCCGCGCGTCTCGTAGCGTCTTGCAACGTGCACGACGTTAGCAGGCGGCGACGCCAAGTCGGACGCGCCTGCCCCTTTGCAGCGTCTTTCGACGAACTTCAGCGTGCTTGTCGCTTTTGGCGGGTCGCAGATCTACTAAGAAAACGACTAAAAAAAACTAAGGCCTGCGCATTTCTTTGTTTTAAATTAACTACGTAATTGCACATAAGCCAAGCGTCGAGACTCGATAGTCAGCAGTGGGTCTTTACCTCAGAGCACCTGCGACGACGCTAATGACACTTGCCGGATTGCCCAAACAAATTTCTTTTTGTGCGTCGTTATTTTTGTCTTGCCTGTTCGAAGCGGTGAGGATGGAAACGCCTAGTAGTCTGCAACCAGTCTTGTACGCGTTCCTGAAAAAGGTAACCAATTACAATTACAATTACTTCATTGAAAAATTAGCTGATTACAGTAATAAAATACTGGATCACAAAAGTAATTGAAAAGTTACAAGAAAGGAATCAATTACTTTTCATGTTACTTTTTTTAAATCTCTTATTACTAAATCAAAAATGCATATGTACGTTCAAAGTGGTTACATATGTTTCTTTTTGTCATTAACACCTATTGCTAATAGAATTCGTCACTTCCTTGAGCAATAAAGATAGACATAGAATGAGAGAGAGGGAGAGAGAAGGATAAACAGCCACATGCTGCACTAATAAAAAAAACGATCCAGTAACTAAAATTTTCCTTTTTAGATAAGATAACCTTCAGTACTTAGTACGTTTGATACAAGCAAGCGCTGGTGAACTCTTTCGAGATGAAAGGGGGAAAGGGGGGTTTTGACGTGTCTAGAAGAGGTGAGTGCAGAACACAGTCATCTATACCGCGGCAAGCCGGGATCCCAACAAACCGTACACAGGAAACAAGGCACCCTCCACAGCTCGACAGCCAAAACGTCACTGAGCACGTTGACATTCCAGTCCTTCTGGTATCTTGGTATCTTCTTTTTGTTAGGGGTCGAAAAAAGTGTCCAACGTTGGTGCAACATAAACAAAATTGATTCAAGAAAAATAGTAGTTCAGTTACAGCGAATGTTACCGCAGAAAGAAAAGTAATTTAGGAGTTACAAAATTACAATAAAATGTATTTGATTACAAGTAATCAGTTACTTGTAACTAGTTACGTACAAGTCTGGCTGTAACGATTAGACATAATAATAAAAAAAGGTCGCGCGACATGACGACGTAATTTTGCGAGATGCTAGGCGGCTCGCAGGCAAACAAAAGCACATCAAATTTGCGACATGGAGCGTCGCTGAAAATGCGGAAACGAGACACGAGCTTTCGTCTTCACTGCGTTCCTTGGCGACAACGAGTTTTTGGTGTTTTAACGTGAAACGTTCTTTGGCTAGGTGTTCGGCATTTCGTGAACCCTAGATAAAAGCGTGGCCGTAAGGCTCGACACTGATTGGTTGACGGCTGGGAGAGGAGGAGTGAGCTGCTCGACGCTGATTGGTTAAGGGGAAGTCATGGGACCAGAGGGGTAGGCGAGGAGGCGCTCCACCACCTGTGCGCACAGAGGGAGAGGAGCTCGAGAGTGTGAAGGGCTCTGGAAGATTGTCAGGTTTACCAGCACGATTAGCGGTAGTATCGCTTCCTTCTACGAACAACTATCAAGTGTACACATGGTACGCGTTAAGCTATTTAAGCGTTAAGCGACTGGAAACTCAGGGTATCGCTAAGCGTTTGTGATGTTAAACCGTTTCACCCATGACATACATTTCTTGAACGTGCGAATACCAGTGTCAATGACTTAGAGTGTGTTGGGCCGGGGAGTTGGATAAATTATGCCGGGATGCCGAAAGTACAAATTTTCTCCTTCCCTACGGATGAGCGTCTCTGTATCATACAGACTAGGCAATATCTTAAAAGGACGTTCAAAATAAGAACTCTTCGAAGGCATGGCAAACAGTTTCGCAGCTTTCTTTTTAATATTCTCGCTTCCGTATTGGCACTGCGCCCGGGAAAGTTATATATTGCCAAAGCCTCCTCAATGCTCACGAAGCCTGGCAGTTTGACGACGGAGCCATACAGTGCCCGGTCGCAGATTTAAAGCGCGAGGATCTGGTAGCACAGAGCATCAAAGAGCTATTTCTTGGGGAACCTGGACGTCAGCGCACAGCTTTTGCGGCGGCGAGGACCCGAAACACACTTGTTCGCTCGGGAGAAGTGTGTTTCGGCGTCTTGCCGCAGCGGGGCGCCAGTCACGTGGCTCTCCTCTGATCCGTTGTGTGCCGCTCCACCTTTTCCATTTCGGCGGCCACTTCTCGTGGCAATCTGCCAGGCTTTGTCAGTATATAGGGGGCTTAATAGGAAGTTTAAACGCTTTCCAAGAAAACTAAGTTTGGAGCAGACTTCTGTATTTTTTCCACCTTGAATTTGATTATCGCGCTTAAATTAGCCTGAAGTTAAAGTAAACTTCTTTATTTTGGAATCGCGTGCAGCGCAGGAGAGGCAGCGAGTCAGCGCCGCCTGTTATTTGACTAAGGCGCCTTGACGTTATTGTAAGCATCTCCGAGCCAGCTTACATACCCCTGTTACACGGGCACCCTTAACCGCGGTTAACTCAGTTTTAACTGCTGTTACACGGCACCACCGTTACCGCACTATACTCTTGGAGATCTATCTCAGAAGAAGTAAAGAGCGCGCGTGGACTGCTTCGATGGGTGCTCAAGATGCTGAAGCGGATGTTCGGACACAGTTTTGACTGCATAGCCGCAGAATGTTGTCCGCCAGTACTGTGCGCTAACTGTGGCTCAGCGTAACTGCAGTTAAGTGTGCCCGTGTAACAAGGGCAGTTTCAACGTTACTAGATTAACGCAGTTACGAAACTGTCTATAGATTCTGCTTCCACAAGCTGCCCCCCCCTCCCCAAGCTGCTATGGTAAGAGCAATGTGTTCCGTGGAACACATGTTTTGAAGCACAACGTCTAAATGGCGTTTCACCGTACTCTTTGGAACACAAAGTCTTGAAACAAAAATATTGCCGCGTGCGTGGCCGAGTGTCAACGCACCAGACTCGCACGCAGAGTCCCCAGGTTTGATTCCTGAGGGCCGCACAACTTTTATTACTGGGTTGAAATAATAGTTTCATACAACGTCGAAGACGATTCTCGTTTAGAATGTTTTAAGGCCGAACATCTTAGCTCGAATGTTCGTGAAACCCGTGCGTCTACAAAAGGCGCTCCGCATGGCGATGAACTGAACTATACGAGTTAAGTTCATCGCCAGCGGTCGATCCTGCTACTACGCCGACATCGACGCTCGCCTACGACGCCTGTTATTATTCTTATTTTGTTTTGGGCACAAGTTCGCCCCATTAAACATTTATTTCTTCCTGTTTATTTATTGTTCATTTTGGTCAACATTCATGACATTTTGATGGAGGTGCGGGATGCGCACACTGTGTTTCTTAACCGTACCCCTCCGAGGACCCGTTCGGCAAGCCACACTCCAAGTCGACCATTTGTAGAAGAGACAGGGCCCCGGGCAAGCCAGCGTTTCTGAGGACAACGCCTTGAGCTTAGACCACTGCCGGACAGAAAAAGAAGCCATCGAAGCTGACGATGAGCTCCACGGCTCAGCAAGCAGAAAAACCCTCCGGCAGCGTCGTCCAACGTGTTCTTGCCAGTGGTTCCCGTGAGCTGATGCCATTCCGCGGGGACATTTTACGAGGACGTAGAAGACTGCCTCCTGCAGTTCGACCGGGTGGCCCGCCACAACAGACGAACTGATGAGCAACGCCTTCAGAACATCTATTTCTAGCTAGAAGGAACAGCATGGCAATGGTGCGAAAACCACGAAGTCGTTTTGACCCCGTGGAAAGTTTGTAAGAACGAGCTGAAGAAAACATGTGTCAGTCAGTACCGACAGGAGCGGGCCAAAGGCCTGTTTTGAGGGAGGAACCAGGGACCTAAGGAAAGCGTCACCTGTTTCGCTGAAGACGTCCTCCGCCTGTTCGCTCGCGTCGACTCGCAGCCCACCGATGAAAAGAAGCTGCGGGTACTCATGCGAGGTGTCAGGGATGATATCTTCGGCGGCCTTGTCCGCAATCCTCCGACGACAGTAGAAAGCCTCGTATCAGAGGCAACCAACCTTGAAAGGGCGCTCCTCGCGAGGGCGAACCATTACCAGTGGTTTACCAGTGCCACCGTGATTGCACCGTCGAACTGCAGCATCGGTTCCGGCAGCTCTGATCTCTCTGGGATCCGTGAGATTGTCAGAGACATTGTCCGCGAGGAGCTTAGGAAGCTGGTGCCGGCAGCAGATCGACCAGCTGAGCTCTCACTCACTGAGCTCGTCCGAGAAGAAGTGCAGCGAGCCTTTCAACCGGAGGCTCCTGTCGACGTCAGCTGAACCCGAAGAACCGGTGGTAACCTACGCTTCAATGGCGCGACGGCCACCACCGGCTGACCGCCAATACACATCGCCACCTCGTCGAGAGTTCCAGACGCCGCCGTATATCCGACGCCAGGAAGACCAGATCCAGTACAGCCGCTCCCAACAAGCAGTGCCAAGAAAGACCGACGTCTGGCGCACGGCTGACCGACAACCGCTGTGCTACCACTGCGGTGAGGCTGACCACGTCTACCGGAGGTGCCCATACCGTCAAGTAGGCCTACGAGGGTTTGCGCCGAACGACCCCCGGCCAAGGTACGGCGAACGCCCTCGCGACATCGAGGAATACCTCCGTCGCCCTCCGTCACCAGCGCCGACAGCACCACGAGGTTCCTGTTCTCCATCCCCCCGACGTTCCGCATCGCCTTTCTGTCCGTCGCGCCAGTGACAGCCTGTCTCCCCTGTCCCGCCGAGAAAACTAGGTGCGGCAACGCCTGGAGGTGGTG
>JAZHYW010069572.1:0-13056 GCA_037355805.1 Ixodes ricinus
CGAACGCCGGAACGCGTGGCCATCGATACAGGCTGCTCCACCTGGAGGGCCCCTAAGCACTAATGAAAACGCACCTGGGTAGACGAGGGTTCGGGTCCTACTAAGATGTGTCCTCAGCCCTACGCGTCCGGCGTTTGGGACTTCCGCGTTTCTCGCCGGTGGCGCGCTGTAAGCGTCGTCACTCGGGGTCGCTTTCTGTCCGCACACCGTCGCCCTGGTCGACACTGGGCGGCCGCGCTTTACTTCTGGCGCATAGCTCTTTGCAATAGGCCCTGCTCAGACAGAGGTGATGAATTTATTTCCGCTCGCCAAATTGATACGCCTGGCATATCGGTGGTTACCAAAGAGAGCGTCGGCGAGCAATTTTTCGCTTTTTTTTAAGAATGGAAAAGCCAGATAACCTCGCACGAAAACATCCGCATTGCTCATAAGAACCGAGGCATCCGTGTCAGTCTGTTACAGCAGTTTTTTTCATTAAGAGTATGGTCGTGCGAACAAACAAATTTTATTTCGCATTTATGACGTTTCACTATTTCTCAGAAACCGCGCGTGGCACGTTGTTCACCGCAGCGTGGTTCCGGTGACACGTCATCAAGCACTACGGGTCTTCCGTGCACGAAACGTTTCAACTTTCATTTCGACCTTGCGATACACAACGCGATAAATAATGACAGCGCTGAAGAGAGATCGCTGGGAATCCGATACACAAAGCGAGTGACAGTGCTTTTTGTATCGGATGTGACGGCAGCTTACAGCGCGCCACCGGCGAAATGCGGAACTCCCAGACGCGCGCGCGCGGGGGTCGAGCACATCTTAGTAGGACCCGCACCCTTGCACACTGGCGCATTTTTATTAGTTCTCAAGGGCCCTCAGGTGGAGCAGCCTGTATCAACGGCCACGCGTTCCGGCGTTCGGGTTTCATTTCGTGCTGACCGTACGGTCGTTGTGACAGGGTTCTCATACAAGGAAAAGTCAACGCGTCTCGGACAGTGTCCGTAGACCGTATTTTGTATCCTACACTGTTAGCAAAAATAACACGCTCAGACGTGTAAACCGTTGTCCCATAGCGGACACGTCGAAACGTGTTCGTTTTACACGCAGCCATGTGTGTTATTCGTCTACACATGAGGTGCCGTGTAAACTTAACACGATGCACCGTGTCTGCCTTCCTCAACACACGTTTCAGCGTGTTGCTTATGAAACATGGCGGCCAGCAACCGAGAGCAGGCGAGAGACGAGCCCAGCGGGCCGCGCTCCTTTCCGCCGAATTGAGAGCACACAGGACGCGTCTGTTCTCGTTCGATGTCTTTTATACACAGTAAACAGTCTCCCAGCGTGCAAAGGTAAACGTGCAAAGGTACGTACGTGCGTCGGCGGCGTCAATACCTACGACGGAGCCGCTAGACAAAAGAAACAACGAATGCCGAACTTACATGGATAAATAACTCACTATTTGGAATTGGGTGGTAACTTACGCCACCTAGCGAGATTTTTAGCAGCCTATAAAAAAAAGTCTGCTAAGACGCTGCGAACGATCACGAGTAGACACCAACCCACATACATCACGGACAACATGAGTAGCACGTATCACACAACACTGACATATGCACAAACACATCACACACAGCACCCGACACTTCCTACTCAATGTTCTTTCTCCTCGCGGCGTATATAAGCTTGACATGTGCGGGTGAGCCCTTCGGTCGCTGACCCTTACAGATTTATAGAAGAAGACACAAAACACGGCGCAATGGACAGCCGTATGTAAGAACTGTTTGCATTTAAAAAGTATGGAGGCAAAATCTATAATGTTAGTCCGTTGCGAAAAATAACGATGTATTAACAATAAATCTTAAACCGGTCGTGAAGAAGTTCAAATTTTTGTTATTTTCATGCTAGACCAGTGTTATGAGCAGTCCGACTAGCTTGAATCAGATAAAAAAGAACACAAATTATTGGGATTTTATCATTATGTAATTAATAATAAATGGAAATGATCCTTGTGCAAAGCATTTTTTATATATTCTTGTGAAGGACATCCGCCCAACACTTCACTTCCGCTGGTTGCAGTACGGGAGCAGACGCCTTCACTTTTGGGGCGTTTTGATGCAGTTTCTTGTCGTATGTCGTGTCGGTGTTGAGTGGAGCGGTGGGGCTCGGGAGTTTGTGACCGGTGTTATTCGCGATCACTAGTGTGGCGCTGATGCGTCTTTTTTTTTTTTTTTACACCGCCACCACCCCGAACTTTGAAGATTCACGGGCCCGTAACACTGCATTATGCTGAATCGCAAGCTCCTTCTCTGTTGACGTCGTTTTCCTGGTACCACTCGTGGATACTGCAAGCGTTTAAACAGTGCGCACCGTCTCGCCTACATCCCCGGTGACGTACTCGACCTGTTGAAACATATTGCTTCCGTCATTTTGGAGTACGCAAGGCAGGTATCTCGTTGCTCTGGTTTCGGTTATAAAAGCAAGGCAAAACGCTCGTAGTTCCCGCCCTCAGTACACGTTGGACATCTTCCACACTTTGACTCCGGATAACTGGATGAACGAGGATTTACATTTACTTCAAAGGTCACTCTCGCCGCTTCCTCACCGTTGAGCAGCAGGAGCAGCTGGCGACAAGCCGCGGATGAAAGGCTTGAGCATCAACAGCCCAAGTGCACTCGGTGCCGATGCGGGCGATGCGGGTTTCTGTCAACCGGTAGGCTAGCACAAACCGTGACCGTTCCAGCTCTTCGTCATGACACGGTGTTGCAGAAAGCAGTGTAAAATACAACTACACGGACCACCGAAGCAAACGCACTGTTATCGTAAATCTTGGCTTGTGATTGCGCCTTTGTAGATCATCTTATTCGTTTTGCTGGAGAGGCGCGAACGACGGGCGTAACAAAATCGCTTGCATATTCCGCATACCTCGCAAAAGCATTTACCGTCACCTTGCGAAAAGCGCACCGTCCTGACTTCCCCTGCCTTTTACCTGCTTTAGAGCAGTTTGTACCTGCTAGTAGGTATGCCTACTGAAACTGAAACTTTAGAAACTAGGGGCAGTGCCAGAGAGAAAAAGAGACAAAGTTGGGAAAGCTTGCTCGCTCTCTCCGACTTCTCAACTCTCAAGTGATTGTACCATAATAAATGCACCAACGCCTCTTCCCAAAATAAAGAAAAAGCACTATGTTCACTACGTAAAAAATGGTCTCAGTTCATGCATCTGTGGGCAGGTAGGAAATCTTGCCCTAATTTATTCACACCGCATGATGTGCGCAACAAACTCACACGAGATTTACAGGAAAATATCGGTGGTGACTTAAGTTTCCCTGAAATTCTGCATAACCGGTCGTTTGCAGGACCGAATCATCTACTCGAGCGGTGTGCGTCGCTGTGCAAACACGTCGCTGTGAAACGCAGTCCAACACGAAGCATAAAAACGGCAGATTTAGGACAACAATCCGGAGTCCATTGTTCAATTAAAACGACGTAATTTTGTTGAAAACACCCGCAGCTTTTTACTCACGCTATCCGTCGGGATACTTCCACATTTTGAAACAGAACTAAGGAAGATTTACTTTTAAAAACACTCGCTGCGTCCTCCCGGACCAGCTGGACCGGATCAGCTGACGACGACCCCACAACAACCAATTTGCGCTCCGGGTTTCTACCTCCAAGCACCGCACCATACACCACGAACGTTTCAGCTCTTTTTCACATCGCCGTGTTGCACCAAACAGAACGAGATCGCCGAAGTCAACGCAGCGCTGTCGTGAGCCTTGGCTTGTGGTTGCGCACTCGTGGACCCTATGACTCCCTTCGCTTTCCAAGCACACACGACGATAACGAATGATACTTTCCGTCTCCCGGGAACATCACAGGGGCACTTCTCCGGTCACGTATTCGCTACATGTGCTCGCAAATCGAGGAGCTTCCCCCATTCCCGTCAAACCAAAACAATACCGACGCCATGTTAAACGTGCGTTGCTGCGAGAGTTTTTCCGACCAAACAAAAACAACGAAAGCAAACCGGCTCTCGCTTCCAGCGTACATCGGCGTTGCGCCGTGGCCAGATTTTTCCTGTCAGCTCTAACTTAAAGATGACCTACAGATGCAGCAACACTGGCCATCACGGAGCGCCGTAAATTCTGAGGAGGTTGCATGGGAAGCGGCGGCACCTTCGCTTGCAGTTGAAGGGTTGAAGCCAAAACGAAACCAACTGCAATGTCACGTGTTCAGATCGAGGGCACGCTTTTTATATCCATTTTAACTGTTAAGAACGAGTAATTACACCCATAACTTTATTTGTGGTGTGTAAGAAACTATTATCAAGACCCCTAAAATAAATACAAACCTCGGCGACAAAAGGGAAGCCGCATTGCCATCGACCAGAAAAAAATGGCAGCGAGCACGGTTAGAGCACTATATTGGCCCCAGGCGGGACCGACTGGAGCGCATGCGATCGTTCTCGACCGTGACGTAGTGATGGAGGATCACGTGATAGGGCCAGCTATCTCCGCCTTGTTTTGGTCGTGGGGCCTTCGGAAGCCCTTCAACCGGTACTTT
Organism: Ixodes ricinus; assembly: GCA_037355805.1. Taxonomy (NCBI): domain Eukaryota; kingdom Metazoa; phylum Arthropoda; class Arachnida; order Ixodida; family Ixodidae; genus Ixodes; species Ixodes ricinus. The sequence continues at coordinate 4,555 of JAZHYW010069572.1, forward strand.
CGCATTTTTTCTGTGTTGAAGCTTGATCAGTAAAGGCGTGGATCGGCTTCGGTAGCTGTCGAGCCTCAGGAAGACGATGGTAATGTGCCGTTCCGGGGCGCAATGTCAGCAGTTGCGCGGACCGACCCAAATATCAGCCACCACATCTACCGCAAGGAGCAGCATTCCAATGTGGTTCATAAAATGAGCAGTCTCGCCTGCGCGGCAAAGTACCGCTCTCTACACAGCTCCGATGTTGCTTGAACAATCGCGGTTAAAAATGTATGCGTCAGTTGGCGCCACGCAGTGCAAGTGGGAGAGCTGAGTGCTAATGAGACTTGAAACAGTAATTTACAGAGGGTGGCGAGCCGTAAAATTTCACTGACTATTTGAATGCAAACCATCACTCACAGCTCAGTGGTATTTAAGCAAACCAACAGCTGCATAAATGTGAGAATGTTACGTGGCTTTATTTATTTTACTTTAAAGATTGATGATGCAAGTAGCTGCACTCGTATTAGCAAGTAATATTCTTATTTTTGTAACCTATCTGCTTATCGTGTAGGATCCGTAATCAAACAACTCTACAACTCGCATTACACCTAGCTACAGAAATATTTGCACAACCTCTCTTTACAAAAGAGAAACAGCGATGCTGTACACGAACCGTCATTGGCCTTTGAATGGTCTGGTATTAGTTTTTGAAATTACACGCTAGCACAACAAGCTTTAACACTTGTCGCTTCGGAAAATTCCGACATCGCAGAAAAGTTAAAACCCAGTGCCTCAAAACCTAAAAATATAATATTGAATTAGTTGCACCCTATTGATTTTGCGACTCCGCTACGCTGGAAGCGAACATGTTACCACTGAGCCACTGAGAATTTGTTTTCTTTATTCCTGAGCTACGATAACAACGGGAGATGTCCGATTATATTTGGAAAAAGGCGCTTCACTTCACCGTTCATTGCAAATCGCAATATCTAAAGGCCGGTTGAGACACTTGCGTTCATGAGTGCGTTTAACTGCGTTGTGTTGAGAACCGAAAGCGAGACACCAGCACATCTGTGCTTCGTATGAAGCGCAGAATCCAATTCAAGGAATCATGTTTGCACGCGATATAAGCAGCAGGGATGTCCTGGTTTCTCGCAGCCGAAACGCAGTCAAACGCAGTCAAACGCAGTCAAACGCGACTCAAACGCAACTATCTGAGTGCTCCAGTTGTTTCTGCTCCCGGCTCTGGCAGCGAGCGCTCGATCGATTTCACAGCACGCTGGCCGGTGGGTATACATACAACTAGGGTGCCTTCATGTGCGCTTTGCTTAGGGTGGAGTCATCCGGCCATTTTGTCTCACACTTTTATTTTCCTTTTTTGTTCAGAAGCGCGTGAAAGAGCGTGTCCCTGCACGCGTCTGTGGCGCTGACTGTGCTATGGCGACATTTTGTTTTCGTCGATTTCTTTGTATTTTCCCGTGAGCGCGTGCTGTCGGCATCAGGTACTACAAAGGGTGGCATCACCCTAAACAGAAGGACATTGAGGCACCCTACATACAACCTAAACCTCGCTAATGATACACGCGGCATGTTCCTTCACCCATGCTACTGGCAGGAGCCTCGATGCGTCACCGACGTTTCTTCCATCCAGCTCGTGCGGGTAACGAAGTGAGCGCCGACGTTTCAGAGTAACAATCCAATGAACGTGTAGCAATCCTTATCCAGCTTCTTGATTCTACAGAACACGTGTCCCGCTTCAAGAACACTTTCGCCCTCAAGCAACAGGCGGGACATTTAGTGGGCCTTGTCCAAGAACGCATTGATGCTGCTTACAGACAGCGCAACTGGAAACGGAGCTACAGTTAAAGGGGTGCCCGGTCGAATAGAAGTTAAACAAAAAAATTTCGCCTACGTTCAACTGGTAGGTCGCACTTCGTAAGCATTCATTGCGATACGCGAGACAGCCACCGAAAACGACAAGTTGACCCGTACCCTCCGCCGCGCCAGTCCACGCTGCCGCGCTTCCGTGCAGCGACCGTTTCCCTGCTCGCCTGCAACCAGTGTTGTAGGCGTTACCGAAAAAAAGTAACTAAATACGTTACTCGTTACTTGCAAATAAAAGTAACGCGTTACCGACCTACGTTACCTCAAAATAAAAGGAACGCGTTACCGTTACCGTTACTGATAAAAAGTAACGCACGTTACTGTTGCGTTACTTTTTATTCACGAACTAAAACATTTGCTGTTTCGACGTTTGATATGTGCGTAAGCGCCATAGCTAAAATATGTCCATGCGGAAACTCATCACGTGGGTCTGGAGAGCCATTCACACGCTCTGTTGGCTGTCGGAGTGTCGGTCAATCGCTCAAGGCCTCCTCCGTTTTTCAAGTCCCGAAAACGGGAAAGGGAATGACACGAAGGTGTCATTCTCTTTCCCAGCGGGAAGCGAAACGCAGGCTTCGACGCAGGAATCTCCCAAATCCACCCGAAGCCGGACCTCTTTGGCCTTCCAGCCGAGGCGACGGCGGTAGCGAGGTCAACGAGCCGCGGGAGAAAACCAGTGGCAGGTGGCGTGTGACGTCAAATCTGACGAGCACCGACGTCAAAGAAAAGTGGAGGACAGCGGCATTTTTGACTAAGGAATTTATGACTGAACACTTAAAAACACAAAACAAAAATTAAAATTTAATTTTTTTTAAGTTTTAGGAAGTAAAGTAACGTAACGTAATTTCGTTACACGTTACTCAAAATAAGTAACGTAAGTACGTTACCCGTTACTTCTTTGGAAAAGTAACGAGTACGTTACTACGTTACCAAAAAAGTAACGCGTTACCGGTAACGCCGTTACTTGTAACGCGTTACCGCCAACACTGCCTGCAACTGGCTAACCGGCTCCCGGAAGCATTCGTACGGTAGCAGCTGATTTAGGAACTCGACTAGGTCGAGTAGTGAAACGAAACATTGGGTGTGCAGTAGCCTTAAACACCCGTAGTATTAAAAAAGTGAAGACCGAGACACTCCATTCTTGACGCAGAGTGCAGGAAACGGTCACGTGATCCCTCATCCTACGTCACGACGATAGGCCCGTCAGGTGGCGCCACGCCATGTTCTGGGCTAATAGCTCCTTCGGAGCAGAGTAGCGCAATCTAGAACGCCGTCTCTCGGCGACTAGCGGCGAACGCCCGGAGGTTCCAACTCCGGTCAGAAATGCATGGGGAACGTGAGAAAATCGTTGTTTCTTCAATGTTGTGGAGATGTACGGAACGACAATAGTTTTTGACATAATAAAGGAACATTTTCGAATAATTTGCGCTGAGTTGTGTGCCAAGTAAGGACGTAATTTGTTTTTAAAAATTGCACGAGCGGCATCATGCAGCAGACGACGCGGCGACGTCACAGCGTCCACGTGACCCGCTCCGGCCAACCCAGAGAGCCCATCTCCGCTGCGTGCGAAAATCGTCTGCTTCAAACGCCATTGCCTTGGAAATTGCCTTCTCAAAATTTGCACACGCATCCGATATTATTAAAACTTTGATAAAGTGTTTAGTGCTTTACCAACTTCACGACAGACTAGTTTTGAAAAGTGTGAACTCGCCGTTTATTTTTTAATTAGCCGTGTTGCGTCGATCTCCATGTATTCTCCCATAGGGCGGGCCGCCTCCTGGAACCCTGAGTACCACGTGACTCGCGCCGAGCTGCTCTGTCGGCCATGTTGTCGGCAAAACACGCGGATCAAAGGATTGCGCTACTCTGCTCCGTAGTGAGCTATATAGTACTCTAAGCACGGTAAGCGCCGAAAGCGCGGGGGTGCCTCGTCCCGCGACATGCCGTAATTTCATTTGGTGCCCATCTCTGTCCCCGAGACATGTTTCTTTCCGCGGCATTTGTCTTCACGGATCCTTTCTAGGTGTGTCCCCAGGCATTCCCGATGCTTCGATAGCCGGGCAACGCTGCGATCGTTGCCGGGGCTGATGCGTGTTTTCGAGGTCGGCTACACGGCTATGCGTGTATAACCGAACCAAAACACGTTTTTTACTAGCTCGCATGATTTTTTGAACGAATTACCCATTACTCAACGTGTAACTTTATGGTAATTTGTGTAAATAGCGTGTTTTCACCCCAAATATTCACTAAATACACGGGACTTGCTAACAGTGTATTTTAGCAGTGGAATGGCGGCTTTAGTGAAACGCGAAGAAGCGCCGTTAACGCGTTTATGTAAACTGCGTCGGGCAGTGTACAGTTAAAACATTTACACTTTACGAGCTTTAAACGCAATGGACTTTCTAACGTGTTCGAGTTAAGTTGTTATCGTGTCATACTTCCGGCTGTATTCTTCCCCATTTGATTCGTGGAATAGTTTGCCCTCGTGTGAAGGATATATATAAATATATAGATATTGATATACACTCTTGCGCTCGAACGGAATCACGAAAACCCTCGGATAATTAAATACCAGGTACTGTTCGATTGTGGCGACAACAACGGTGTATCTATTAGTTTTTTTTGTTTGTATTCTTTGTTTGCTTTGATGAGCAATACGTGCCAAGAGTCGGCGAAGATTTGAGTTTTGTACCGGGTCGGATGTTTTGTAGCGGCAAAAGAATCCGGGAAATCATAATCGTTTTTTTGTTTGTTTTTCTATATATTTTCTTTCACCCCCGCTGCAGAGTCACGGTCATGATATTGTTTTATGTTGCGTAAGAACGAAAAAAGCGGCACTTCCTAGTTGCTAATGGAGGGAAAGTAAGAACCCAACAAAGAAGGGTGAACGAGGAACAGGGTCACTCTTTTTCCTCTTTTACTCATGGCGCTATCTAACGAGCTTGTTTCTTTAGAGCGTATGTGTGCCTCCTTATTTAGGAGATGTAATACTAAAGCACCCAACTCATTATTGTACAAAAAAATTTTTTTAAAAGAAAGAAGTTAAAAAAAAAATTGCGTTAGATTTTTTTTTTTTTTTTGAGAGGGGGGGGGGAGGCTGGGGGTAAATTGCGGAGTCCAGGGGCCACTAGGAAATAACAAAATCGTTTTTAGTTAACCAAATAACTAAAAAGAAAGGTAGAATTTGTTTAATCTTGAGCTTTGGGGACATAATGTAGTTGAAAAATTGACGCTTGACCTCCTTCTAGTAGAGCCGTGACGTAAAATTGATATACGAAAATTCGACTCCGGGTTCGCGCCTGTGACGTAGGTCCCTGCGAGTGCAGGCCTTGTCTTCTAGGTGGGGTTGGTTAAACTCGGCCACATAATGCCTTCGGCAAAATATTTAATCAAGCTTTCGCGTCACGGCTGGACTGTAAAGTAGTGAAGCGTTAATTCTTGAGCCCCATATGTGTCCCAGAATCTAAAAACTTCAAAATTCAGTCAAAATTTTTTACTTAATTAGTTATCTAATTGACCAATTTAGCCTCTTTTATTTGCGGCGAGCAAGTCGTCTGCTTCCTTCTTGCGCAGGAGTCGCGGTGACGTCAGAACGACGCCGAGCTCTGATTGGCTCTGATCGAAAGGATAGTGAAGAGACCTGAATGCTAGAGGCCTTAAGGTCTACCCACTATTTTTTTCTCGATCAGCCAATAAGAGATTGGTGTTCTGACATGATCACGACCCATGCGCAAGCAGCAGACGAACATGCGCTACGCATTTGTTTCAATCGCCCCCGCCTGATCAAAAAAAATAAAAAATAATTAACGCAAATAATATTTTGCAAAACAAAAAAAAAGAAAGAAATAGAAACGTCTTGATTCACCTAATGAAAAGCACCCCATTTAACTAACCGCCAGTTATGGGTAACAATCTGTGCACTAACGGACTGTGCACTCAGTGCATGCGTGTCCCTAATGTTTTCACTTCCGCGAACCGAACAGTAGGTCGAGCGCTATTTGGATAGGTTCCGGTTATGCACGCCTAGATACCGTCCTCAGGACGATCAGTGGTAGGAGGAGGGCCCAGTAACTAAGAAAAAAAAATCTTTTACCTGGTTTTACAATGAGACAGTGTCACTTGTGTGTTGAATAAACGTTATCATACTTTTTCTTTTCTTTTTTTTCTGCTCAAAATGAATGGCTGCGGAATGCAGCTCATGCATCCAGCGAAATTTGGGCAGTGAGGCTTTTTAAGGACTGTTTATTAAACCTCTAGTACCTGAACCAACAAAACACGCAACAGGGAGCCGCGTTCCCGTAAATTATGATAGATACGGAACTTCAACTAACGTAACATTGTCAAGGTTATACCTCCATTTTTAATGATATTACCTTGTAATATCGCGTAGACGTTTTCGGCACTCGATAAATGAACAGAACCAACGACTGAGATAACTCGACGCACCGCATACAGCGCTATTATCGGCGTCACCTACAATGGACCCGACGCGGGTCACTAAGTAGACCCGAGCACCGCGTCTTCGTTCGGCTGCAGGAACTCGTGTCCTCGCTGATTCGACGCGAGTCATAGCCGAACTCCGACGCCGCACTCGTGTCCAATCAGCGCCGCGTGTCGGCCTCTTGCATCAGATGACGCTGAAAATTAAGCACTATATAGTGGAAGCGCCCGCCCGGACCCCAAGGAAGCAGACGCGCTGAGGCCCGAGGGACGAGATGAGTATGCAGAAATGCTACAGACGCGCGCGTCGGCGTCCGTGCTATAGCGTTGCCTTTGTTCTTAGACGCTGCAAGACGGATCGGCGGCAACGCTGATGCGGGCTATGTGTCACTGCGTGGATCCACTAAAGAAAAGAAAAAAGCATCCCATGGCAACACTGTTAATACATCATATATAAGACAGTCTGGAAACACTGTGTGAGGCGCTGGCATACACTGATATCTATTGTAGTAAGCTGGATCGCGGATCGGGAGCCCGTCGGTGTCGCCACCGGCGGCCATTGCTTGACACCAGGCAATACACGCAAGTCTATGGAAGCAACGCACAAAAGTAAGAATATTGAAGCGTGTAGGCTGTGCTCGGAGGCGAGTATTTTATGGTGTGCTGCGATCCTTATAGTCGGGTGCTTGGAGATCGAATCGGTATTTGTCAAACGTTCAAACACCGATAAACAAATCAAACGTACTGGAACACCTATGGCATGAGCTGGCAAGCTTGCTCTTCGTAGTGGACTAAACAAAGGAACTTGCCGTCAATAAGACCATCCTCGGGGAAGCCCAGAAGTTGATGAATGACAAAGAAGTTCCATCTTGACAGCGGCTCTTCTTGGGAGTGAACGAATTCCGCGTAGCAATGCCCTCGGGCTTGTCGTCTGCTAAACCCGACTCAACGAAACCGCCATCGACTTCGCGGTAACTCTAGGTAACTCTCACCTCATTGAGCTACACTACATTTTTCGCCCAGCAGAGATCACTCTCGATCACAAAATATTTACCATAAGAGCTGCGAGGGCTGCCAGTGTTAATGTTTGTACGCAAGCTATTCGACGGGCTTCATCGAAAAGCAGCCAAAAATTTCAGGTGCCGACAGCAGCTTAGAAACGGGGGAAACGGCACTTTTTCTTGTTTTTCCCATAGAGTTCCCTGCATTTGCATCAATGGCCGCCGTGGCGACACTCGGCCCCAGCTGCCGAGGCCGCGGTCCGCGATCCAGCCCTACTACAATAGAGATTAGAAATAAAACAGCGCGGAGGAGGTAGGCTGGCTTTGGGGGCACATTGCAAAAAAACGCCAAACCAGGGAGTGCAAGGAGACATGGGATGGGCGTCATTTGAGGGCAGTGTAGCTGCGAGCAAGATAGAATTTGAGGATCGGTTGAGGCAAATGGATGGGGATGCAATGGCTGCACGTGGTGCTGTTTTTAGCTTTTTACACATGAGGAGTATAGACACAAAGTGGAGACAGCGCAACTAGGAAATTAAGAGGAAAGTTTTTGGGCTATAGTGGGGTTACGGAAGAGCATGTGTCTCCAAGTTAAGAAGAGAAAGTTAAGCGCCGTCACAGAAAGAGATCGGCAGGCTAGAGGGAATGCAGACAAAGAGGGCTCTGGAAAAGCTATAGATTAAACAAAACAGTTATTGCCAAAGGCAAGCACTTGCGATAAATTTAGGAAGCTCATTGTTACTTGGGCTGCGCGACAGTGTGTGCTTTGGTGAATCCAGGAACATACAGAGCGAAGTACCAGGAAAATGGATACAGTGTGCGCTGCTTGTGGAGAGGTGGACGAGACGGCTGAGCACTTGATACTCTACTGTAAAGGGCTTCACCCTATGCCTACCGAAGACAAACATAGATTTAATAAAGTCATTGGGTTTTAGAGACAGCGAAGGAAAAGTGGATTACAAGACAGTAGAGATTACCAAGCAAAGATTAAGTGAATGGTGGCAGAAAGCACGAGAAAACTAGGTATTTTCTTATTAACTGATGGCAAGGGGGTTTTATAGCCTCACTTTCTGTTCAGTGTGGAGTGTATATAGTTTTCACATTTAAATATTCTAGCTTAAATGGTAAGACAAATTGGCTAGGTGGCGTAAGCTACCGCCCGATCCAAAAGGGCTCAGCCGTATTCATCCATCCATCCATCCAT
>JAZHYW010069573.1:0-43556 GCA_037355805.1 Ixodes ricinus
ATAAAACCTGCTGTAAACGTAAAACAACGGTGATAACCAAGCTATATTTGCCACGTTATCAAGCTGTGACTGTTAATTGTTTACTTCCTCAAGCCACATTCAGACTGCTCACATCAAACAAAATACACAGTGTTTCCCGCAGACACGATGCCAGAATTACCTACGGACACGCATCATGCATGTTCGAAGAATGTTTGCTTCATACATTTGTATCACCCGAACATTTCTGCAGAAGTTTTTTTTGTATTATGTATTAGCAGCGCGAATGCGGCTTTCGTATAAGAGTGGGACGAACACGTAACTCCTCTTCCCTCCACTTTTTTTTTTTTTAGTGAATTACGGTTTTTTGCGTTTGCCGAAAGTTCATTTTCCTCGCATACATGAGCCGCGAGTACGACCGACGGATTGCTCGGGTCGCTGCTTTCTGCGCATCGGAGAAGCGCGTGAGCGCGGTTGGGCAGGCCCACGGAAGCGTCGTCGTCAGCGAGCGGCGAGGATCCGCTGACGTTTCACCTCCTAAAAACGGCTCGGGACTCGAAGAGTAATCGCGTCCATATTACTGAGCTGCCCATAGATCACAATTACGCGGGACCGAACTGCAATTTCCTTTCACTTCGCTCTCTTCCTTCATTTTCCCGGTGCCCCTTTTGTGCCCTTTTGGTTATCCGTTCCTCGTTAACGGTCTTTGATCTAGCGCTCTAGCTTCTTTCTTTTCGCCTCTTGATGTGTGTTTTGCTTCCTTTGGTTTTGCCGTTTTGACTCCCGCTTTCAGAGGGAGCAATCTCCACGCCCCCGTGTAATCCCCAGCGCCGCCGTCGCCGCGGACGAGGCAACGGCGTCCCCGGATCCTAAATTCTGGCTTTTGGGAGCAATAGAAATCTCCCAGATTTCGCGCAGGCATGTATGCGCGTATATATTCCTAATATCGACTTCTACCACCGAATATTACTGTCTATGTTTTTTTTTTTTATTTCTCTAGCTTTTTTTTTTTTTCTTTCTATCGCAGTCTTTTTATTTAGCACGAGGAGTGATAGTTTTTGTTTTGTGGAGGTCAGGGAGGGTCGAGTGTCCGAGTATATGGAGGGCTCCTACCCGGGGTGCGTAATCAAATTGTGCGCAGATGAGAATTCATAGCGGAGACGGCGTGTGCAGTGTACCACGCTGGAAAAGAATGCGTTTACCACCCCGACATGTCACGAGGGTGGGGTCACTATTCTCGCATCATCCCCCACGAGGCCACAGCGAGAGTTCGAGGGGATTTGGTGGCCCTTAGCTGAGGGATCCGAGCAAGCGTCCTCTCGGCGCCAACACGTATGTTTGTATGCTTTCTTCCTCGATTGTATTATTTCTATTTGGTAGCACAGTGAACGTGGGCGGCTGTATTGGCTGTGCAAGTTCTCGGTGAGGGTGAATTGGCGAGTCGTGATGTTTACAAGCATCTTATTCAGCGAAGCTGATGGCAGGAACTACAACTGGTATCGGATGGGCTGCGGGGTCAAATTGCTCAAATTGCCCATGACGGAGCGTCATGGGAAATTTGGTCAGTGCACATTCAGGCACGTAGCCAAGGGAGGGGGGGGTGCATGGGGTTCGCCCCCCCCCCCCCCCCCCCCCGAAATCTTCCATTTTGCTGGGACCTCCTCTCCCCTTCCCCCTCATCAGCACGCCCCCCCGCCCCCCCCCCCCCCCCCTGAAACAAAATCCTGGCTACGTGCCTGTGCACATTGTTTATATTTCTTATCCAATGAAGGTGATTGAGAGCCAAGTTGTGTAATAAAGGCACGCTTTTCTTCAGATCAGTAAAACAAAGAAATGTACTACGTTCAATTCGCACCAGCCTATAGAGTGCGGGCCTCTTTACGCAGTTCTGTTACCTCAGAAAGGCCGTTGCCCGCACGCTAGAGAAGGGTCGCGTCTGTGGCAATCCAGGTCACGAAGGGTGGGGTCGGGTCAAGTTGTCAGACGTTAGTTGAGATGGTCAGGCGGGAGCTGCATTGAGACACGAAGCCGGTTTTGATGCACCGGCAACTTGCAAGTCCCTGCCAACGTATACCATACCTGACGCATGGGTCACGGCTATAGCCTGCCGACGCTTGACTGCCCTCGTCGTCGCGGCATCAATCCGCCGTTCCTCTTGTATTATTTTGTGTCGAACTGACAAGCAGACTCGCCAACGTATTAGATACACTATAAAGGTCTAAACGCGCTTTGCTTCTGTTATCATTTTTTTTTTTCAGGTGGCGGTAGGACGTTTTTTTCGAGTAACCATTTCTACTTCCGTGCACTAGTTTTTATTAAGGCGAAAGCCTTACTTTTCCTATTACGCGAAAAAGCGGAGGCGTTGTCCCCGAAAGATTGTCATAAAAATACGTCATCAAGCGCGCTCCTCCGAGATAAAACACAAAGCAAAAAAAAGCACAGTGGGGGAGCGTGATGTCACCGCCGGAGCAGCGTGTGCGATAGGAAGACGTGGCGAGCTGCTTGTAGGAATGCGCTCCGTGTACGAATGTTTTCGCATTCCTACACGTAAGCAGTCTGAAGTGTCTGTTATTTTTAAAAAAATGACAAGCATCAGCGTTTTCGGCGGCTCTCCACTTGTGAATCGGCGACAGAGTACTTTTGAGTCACGTGCGCAATCACATCTCTGGGGGATCATGTCACTTCCGGATGGGCTCATGTGACCTCTGTTTTCTGGCCCTCAGTGCTGTTCCAGTGATTCTGAATGCCGTGTCAACCGTGTTTCTCGACCAGCTTGGCGTCATGGCGTGTTGGTCTCTGCATACCACGCACACCTGAGGGGTTCCTCGCGTGGTAGACGATGATAGAGGAGATTTTGGTTTACAAACAGGGGACTCCGGTTCGGGCTCAACAAAAGACCGCACCTGGTAGGCATCGCCCGTGATCGCGGCGGACGATGCGATCGTACGTTGTGAACAAACACGATAAGACGAAAGTTCAGAGTCTTATCTGCTCCTCGAACAAACCAAGCTGCTACATATCAGTCGAGACGTTGCTGAAGCTCTTTAATCTATGTATAAATATTTACACACCTTCTTGGCACCATAGAGTTATTGTAATGTACGCTAGAGGTTCAAATGGCGCTAGTGTGCTGTCGCAAATTGATTGAAGCAGACAGCAACCAGTCAAAAATTGACTTACGGCAATGCATTTATATGGGAAAAGTGAGTGCATTTTCTCTCTGCGCTCGATTATAAGAGCAAATATCCCGAATAATTCGTACGTACTAAGTAGCTTGGAACATTTCTCAGTCAGGCAGCCGAAATAATTAGTCAATTACGGCGTTTTTATTTCACATTCATTGCATTAAAAACGGTGCTTAAACGGACTCGTGCATGTATTTGTGAGCACTGTCGGACAATGTTAGCGCGAACACGACGTCGACGCTTTTCAGCATGGGGGATATACGTGCCAAACAAACGAAGGACATCTGGAAAACGAAGAGACACGGCGAGGACTACAGACTGGATCAGAAGCTCCCTGTGCATGTACGTTCAAAATAAGTTGAAGGCCACGCAATATAGTCCGATATCCAATAAGTACGTACTGCTTTATTCTTTCTGCTCTGTGCGAAGATGCTTGTTCTACGTTCAAAACATCACCTGCACGCTCGAAATCTTTGAGGGCAGGTGCCTGATAAAAGTTGCCCGGCATAGAAAATAATAAAAAAAGACACCTTTCATAGCCCACGTACTTTATTCTTTACGTATTGAATGTTTTTAACCGCTCGTAAAGATGCAAGACGGAGTCTGGCATATTAGCGATATAACGGGTGTTCCTTTTTAATTCGAACAGATTTATCAGATTTATTAAATCCCTAAAAGATGCACTAATACAGTATGGGCAGGTGAGTGATACAGCCAGGGGACATCAGATAGGTGGCTAATCTATGCGATATGTCGGATAATTAACTAAACTTCCTTAATTAACTTTTTAATTAATAAAAATTATCACATGGTTTAAATTAGAACATGCTGAGCATAATCGAAAACCACTATATCAGTCAATTTTAGAACGACTTGAAGCTCATGGGAATCTGGAGGCGCAAATCAAGCAGTGGGGAAACGCGATCATAATCTAATCATCCGCGTTTTGCCACCGATAGCTTCTAGTCGTTTAGTCGTTCTAAAACGACTGATATAGTGGTGTTCGATTATGCTCATCATGTTCCTAATATAAACCATATGATGATGTTTACTTATTAAAAAGTTAATTAAGGAAGATTAATTAATTATCCGACATATCGCATAGATTAGCCGACTATGTGATGTCCCCTGGCCGTATCACTCACCTGCCCAAACTGTATTCGTGCATATTTTACGGATTTTCTGTAATACATCTGTTCGAATTAAAAGGAACACTCGCTATACACAATATATTCTCGCGAAGGACCAGGAGCAGAAGCGGCGAAAATCCCTTTTCAAACTGAAAGTTTAATGGGGTGCGAACTTCTGCCAAACAAAATAAAGAACGTGCGTCGAGACAGCAGACAAGCGGGCGGCGATTTGGCGGCGTAACAGCAAGCTAGAGCGAGAGTGAATCAGTGAATGAATCGGTAATGCGGCGCTTGGCTTTTTTCTACTATGCTTGTCATCTCGAATATTCGCCCTAGACCTATAGACCTAGAATGGTTCGGGAAAGAGCAAGGGCGTAGACTGACTAGGCATCATTCTGGCCTCCTTATCTTTTATGCTCGGGGTAAGAGTATACGCGAATCTTCTAGATGAACGGAGAAGCTATCTTCTCGATCATGCACGCGGCAATATATACTTATATTACTAATATGACAGGACTGGCATAGTAGTAATATATAAGCGTCACTGGAATGCCGAGGAACCTTGAACACACCATATATTCGTTTTGATTGTTATTTTGCTTAAAATCGTCGCTTGTTTTTATACACACGTGCTGTGGAACACAGGTTTTTTGGGCCTGAAATATAGCGAAGGTAAACATCGTACACTGATGAAGAAAAATGCGCCAACTAAAGCAATAGCGCTTTTACAAAGTTAATAAAGCTGCATACTATTCGGTACGGCCCAAATAACGAAAGTGCTCCCTGATATTTTTCGGCGAAGAGACAAAATGCACGCGCGTCTCAACGTATACGAATGCACAGGAGCATCGCGAAAGATAGCCTGGTCGCTGTCTGCTTCAATTTGCGTCACGGAAGTTGGATAGACACTAGCGCCAGTTGAACCACTAGCGCACATTATGATAACCCTATGCTTGGCACAGAACGGTAAATCGTCAGACCGTTGGGTGGACCAAGCAGTTCGATCATCGCTCGCGCGTTGGCTCACGAGACACTTCTTGTTCGTCATCGTTAGTGCGCTTCCATGCACGCGGAAACAAGATGCTGTCTGACATGCAGCACAAACAAACCCGGGAACGACGAGGAGGGTGTTGACTTCCGGTAGATGGCGGTACGACAATTTAATAAATTTTAGGGATAATACTAGACTTTTCACGCATTGCTCCATGCTCAACCCCCCCCCCCCTCAAAAAAAAAAAAAAAAGAAAAACCCTTAAAGTGAGCACAGAATTGCAGAAATCGCTAACTTACAAAGGACATCCGCCAGAGTACATCACACAGCTCCTGTAACCGCCACACGCGGCTGCAGGAGCGGAAAATAATTCGTTTTTTCCTTCGCGATTACACAGCGGAATCGCTGTATTTCGGGGGAAGGATGGATGTTTTTGTTTACTTGTGGAACGATAAGCAATATAAAAAATACAAACGGTACATCCGTTCAACATTAAAATCGTTGAACCGTTGAACTGCCCTTTAAAGGGACGGTGAACCGAACATTTCAGTGTCTATAATAAGCGGCGCACTATCTTTCCATGAGTCAGCAGCCGCCGGTGTGCGCGAGCACACGCAACGAAATTGACGTCATTATATCCCCCATTCGAGCTTATTAAGCGCGAATGGGGCATATGATGACGTCAATATTGTTGTGTGTGCTCGCGCACACCAGGGGCTGCTGACTCATCAAAAAGATAGTGCGCCGCTTATTATAGACACTGAAATGTTCGGTTCACCATCCCTTTAAGTAGCAAGCTGTACGCAGGCGCATTCGCTGTGTGAATATAAACTTTCATCTTTATAACGTAGACATTTTTATAAGGTTAATTTTTCGACCATATTGGGGATTTTGTATTAGCAAGAAACAACAACAAAGGTTCCAGTTAGCAGGAAAAAAAAGAAAACGACGCATAAAGTTTTTTTTTAATATTATGATAATGCTATTAATGCAAACGTGCAAGCGAGCTGAACAAGAATGACGAAAATAACCCCTGGAGAAGGGGAACACAGGACAACCACAAATCTCCAAATACATCTAGGTGACTGGTGCGCGACCGAAAAAGTACGCCAGGTCCTTGTATCGAACCAGGGACCTCTCCATTTCCAGTGGAGCGATCTGCCAACTGAGCTAAACAGGAACGGGTTTTATCAGCTGCCACCAGCTGCACTGGTGGCAGCTGATAAACCTCGTTCGCTCTACTGGCATCTAACTCCTGGTTATCTGAGTTGGTAGAGCGCTCCACTAGAAATGGAGAGGTCCCTGGTTCGACACCAGGACCAGGCGGATATTTTCGGTCGCGCATCAGTCACCTAGCTGTGTTAGGAGATTTGTGTTTGTCCTTTGTCCCCCTTGTTCCCCTTCTCCAGGGATTATTTTCGTCACGTTTAAATAAAACAAGATTATTTGCTAGATCCTTTTTTTCTTCGATCGATAACCGCTTTAAATTTGACTTATGAGGACCACGTTGTTGACGTGATTTAAAAACTGCTGCTTGTTTAAGAGACCATCTGAGACCTATGTGCTTATTCTCTGATGTCCTATATATACTTATGAAATTATGAATGTGTCTCAGACGTCTCCTTAAACATCAGAGGCCAGACTCACGAAGAGCTTCTTAGGTTACAACAACTTAGCTAGGAAGTTCGTAAGTTAAGAACATCGTAAGAAGAATATAAATTCGGTATTCACGAACGCGTTCTTAAGTGAGAGGAGGAAAGCGACGTTCTCGTACGGAAAAATCTAGAACTTCCGGTGTCCCGCAAGCTCCCGATCCCCGCGAGAGCGGGCTGTTGCTATGACGACGGCGTCTTCGGCAACACGAACAACCAATCGGAGAGCTCGGCATGGGTCGGAGCAGTTCGGAGCATGTGGATTTTGAATAACAAACGCAGGCGGCCTTTCCGCCAACGCTTGTCGATGGTTCATGTCCGTGCAGTGAAATGTCGACGCTAACACAATTTAAACGGGCCCGAATGCCGAGGCCGGGATAACCGCCTTCGTCGACTGCTACGAACTCGATCGCTACGAAGTCAACACAACTGTCATCGTTGCTAAAAGAAGATGGCCTCGCGCCGGTCGTTTGCAAAGCGGCGTAGATAGAAACAAATCGCCGCGGCGTTTTTCGCGGCCTCGGAGATGCAGAAGCGAGCCGACGTCCAAGAAGATACGTTTGAACTACGAGACTGTCAGCAAGAGCCACGTAAATACTAGTAGCTGTTCACACTCGGAGCGGACGCGCGCGTTTGATCGAAGTGCTGGATTCGCGCAGTTGGACCGCGTCTTGGTAAGCGCTTCGGGACCGATCTTTTACGATTGCAACTCGATGCTGACGTGACACTCGGCAAAGGAAGGTTGCACCGGCATCGCGTTGCTCCCACGAACTGTTCTAGCTCGACAGTGGTGACGCACCGTCGTGTCGGAATAAAAATGGCGTACTAATAACAAAGTGTACATACCATGTGTTGCGAAGGTAATTCATACGGCGTTTATTTGAGCTCTATATCACACAAAACAAAGGAGATAGAATCGATGAGAGTCCCTTTTCGACGACAGCGTTCGTCACTGCTTGCCTCGGAAAACAATGGGATGACAAGGGGAAGAGGTCGACCTCTTAATCTAAAATTGAGGTCAGCGATCAAACTATTCACACGGGAAGGGTCCACAAGGGTGGCGCGGGCATATTTCATTCAGCAAGCCAGCCGGTCCTGGGAGACGGTCTTGGCCAGGGAGTCGGACCGTCGGAGCAGGTCGGAGTGCCTCTCTAGGCCTATATTCTGCCGAGCTCGCCGAGCTAGCCCTTGGCGGTCGCTTGGTCGGTGGGATCGTTGCCGTTGTAGCTTTTCCCGGATGTTTGTGGATCCAGCGTTCATGTCCGTCGTGGTCGGTTTCAAGTAATACTTTCTTTTTTCTTGCTGCTTGAAGTCGGGACGCGCGAGAAGAGCACGTAGAAAAATAAATGTCCGTTGGTCGTCGCGACCAAGTAACTGAGCGACGCTGTCGGCCATGTTGATTTGATCGTGAAAACGTGCGTAAGACAGCTCCGGAGCTGTCGTAGGATTCCATCGTAACCTGCGCAAAACTTGCGATAATTTCGTTTCGTGAATACGAATTTGTTCTTACGTTTTGTCGTACGCACATTTTTGGCGTAAGATCGTTTCGTGAATCTGGCCGCAGTTTGTTGACTTCCGTGAATATACTTTAATATATGTAATCACTTCTATACGATATATACTTTATTACATGTGATAATTTCCAAAGTGTTGCACATAAATTAAGGCAGCGTAGGCGCATCAATGAGCGCCGAACAGTGCAACCTTTCAGCAACCAATCTCGCCCACGTCTGAATAAGGGTAATCCTAGGTGATGCAGAAATTGACCACATTATAGTTTTTATTCCATTCTTCCTGCTTATGACAAAGGATCTGGTTACGTTCATTGTACCCAAACGTAGGTAAGCGCCCGAACAACGCGTAATGACACATCCTCTGCGTCCTTCGTAAAAATGAACAGAAATAAGAAAATAACTCCCTTATTACTATCATCCTCCGTCGCCAATTACTGCACCGTCACGGGAGGATACGCATGCCCGTTTCCACCTTGACAATCGCCGTCGATCGGATCGAGTAAGTTCTTCATCTTCATAAATCAATCCTAATCGAGAGCAGGTAATGGTCGGCCACTAGTGCAGGCGTGCTGGCGAAATAAATAAATAAATAAAGGAGCTCAATAGCAAGAACGACTGAGCAGCCACAAAAGACCGTTATCAAGGGCACTATCTCCAGTCCTAGTCCCGCTTAGGGTCGACCATAAGAGAGCATTTAGGGGTTACAGAAATTGGCTCTCATCATGACCTTGAAAGTCTCGAAGGAGCCTGGACGACGCCATCAACGATCTCTCTCGGGGCCCCCATTCAATACCACCTAGAAGACAAGGCCTGCTGCGCCTCCCACTCAAACGTCATCACTGAATGGATGGATGGATGGATGAGGATGAACCTTTTGAATCGGGTAACGGCTTGCGCCACCTAACCAGTGTTTTTTTTTTCTTCTTTTTTTTGCTGGATTTACTCAGCGTCTTGCGGCATCTCACAACGAGTCTAACGCTAGCAGACGGCGACTCCAAGACTGCGCGTCTGCAGTTTTGAGGCGACTCTTGTCGAACTATTTGCCGCTTGAGGCGCGTCGGGAAGCCACTATCGGTGACGTCACGCGCAGGCCTTTGTCTTCTAGCTGGTATTGCCCCACTACGACGCAACACACACACCGTGTAATCCAGCGGACGGCACAACCACCGCCTCTTGCACGCTCCGACGCGATCCTCAAACCTTACACCGGAGGGGGCGGCGCCAGGTCGTGAACCTCGGACCATTTTCTGGGAAACCAGGCCAAAAATCTCGGTAGTATATACGAATTGTTTCTTTACTGCTCCGCCCCCTTGGGGTCTGACCCGTCCTCCACGGCTGCCAATTAGGCTCATAAATATATATATGAAAAAAAAAATAAAACTGTAACTCGAGATTCTGCAGCTAACTTGATGAGGAAACCCCTCGTGCGAACTACATTTTTTTGTTTGTTTTATACAATTTTTTATGAGGGGCGCGTCCAGGTCACCCTGACGCCGAGGGAGGAACTTCCAGTTAATAATGCGCATCTGCCTCGCGTCCCGTTTCAGCTACGCGAAGAAATTATGTGGTTAATAAAATAATAATAATAAAAAATGAGGAGCATGTTGCTAAGAAGACCGGTAACGACGACTTATATACGCGCGGAAACATGCATTCTTGCGGAGTTCGCGGTTGCGAAAACACGGAGAGGAGGAGGAGGAGGAGGCGAGGGGCCTCCCAACAAAAGGAGTTCTCTTTCGCGAAAAGGAAAATAGAAAAGTAAATATTAAAAAAAAGAAGGCGCCTTACCCGCAATTTGTGGGCGACGACGGCCGGGAGCGTGATGGATACCGGGCGCATTAAAGCGATACTCGATAGCATGGCAGCACCTCGCAGAGACGACGCTCTTCGTCCGCACGCCCCGTCTAATGAAAAGGCGCCAATTAAACGGCAAAAATAAATTATATATAAAAGATAACCGCTAAACGGAGTTCGTTAGTTTTCCCAGAATCTGGGATCCTTTTTTCGAACGTTTGGGAACTTTACGACGCCCACATCCGCCGCGTGTAAACTTACGCCCTGCAATAAAAAAAAAAAAAAAAGAGAGGGCTACAAAATTTTTGGTTTGCACGGCATCGAACTTAACGGCGCAGTGCGCGTAACACAGGATGAGTTAAAATTGTGCGTCTGTGTTCTTTTTTTTTTTTGGTAGGGCTTATTTTGTTCTTTTTTTTTCAGGGATGGCGTCATGTTCCATCATGAGATCCTGTTTCGAGTTCAGGACCCGGTTACGCCCCAGTCTTTGTCTCGGTTTAGGTTGGCGGTTCGTCCAGTTTAAGTTTCCCCGAAACGGCATGTCTTGGGACCGCGTTACAAAACTTTCCGGCGAAACCTTTATATTTATTTATTTTTTTCTAAGAGGGGTTAAGCTGGGAGAGGTCACGCGTGCAACACGTTATAGATGAGTCGCGCCGATCGCAGTAAACTCCGCTATTTTATACGCGGGCCCTTCAGTAATGTCAAGATAAGTAGACTACAAAATATTGTCAGTCTAGTTTTTTTTTAATATATATTCTTAGCAACTTTTCTTTGTTAGGTTGTCGAACCTCGCCCGCTAATTACCGAATTTCGAAACATTTTTAGAAATAAATATGCGGGACAAATAAATACGACACAAGCAACTTTTTCTTCTTTTTCTTTTTAAAGAAATACAGATGTCATTTTGTTTTTTGCGTGTATTTGTGTTATCTTCGTGCATTTGCATGCTTGGAACATGTCTGCCGATAGTTTTTGTGAATACCAATGTGAAACACGTTTAAGACAGTGTATGTATACTTTTTTGCATAATGTATTAGCATTGTGAGCGCGGCCTGACGAGGTACCATGCTAGATTTGCTCATACTATGAAGTGAAAAAATGGTCTATGCTGCAGAGTTGACACCTAGTCAAATATAGTACAAAATCTATCCAGAGGGACTTCAAAAACGAACAAGAAAAAAACAGTCTGACTGTTATTCGGAGTAACCAGAAAAAAAAAGGGGTTACTTTATGTTGAGGTAACGCGTTACCTTTCTAATCGCAGTAACGAGTGACGTGTTTTCTTACTTTTTGAGTGAGTAACGCCGAGTGACGGCATATAGGTTACTCTATTTCAGTAACTTGTCTGGCTCACAACAGATGGTGGTGGTGGTGGTCCCAAGTACCTTTAGTTTCGCATCTGGCCGCTTGGTGGTGGTGACTTCGTGGGATTCAGTGTATTCACGCTTCATTTTGAGCTAGTCCTATTCCCACGATGACTTTTCGTAAACTCGTACCATTATAAATCGAACCTCTCGCGTCGCTGCACGCGCTTTCTCTCCGCAGAGATGACTACACGAACCTAATCGTGTTCAAGCGGGCGAAATGTCAAGAGCCAAAACGCGCTCTTCCGCCGAATTACGAGTTAGGCGGCGTGAAACGCGAGGCGTACAGGCGTGATTAATCGGGTCTCCATCGATTCTCGCTGATCACCGGTTTCCGCAAGCGCTCTCGGACGGCTGCCAGCAGCGGTCAGTTAAAAACGCCGCAAGCAGCCCGCCAACAAGCGCGCGCGTTAATAACACACACACAAAAAAGAAAGTTTAGAATAAATTAAAATTCCAAAGACTCGAGTTCTTGATGGCCATGGCTATTAGGGAGCGTCGGTCCTCTCAAGCTCGTTAGCGATACGGGCCGCCAGAAGTGCCGAATTAAACAATGGAAGGGCGAGCCGGCTTCCCGACACCGACGACTAATATACGTGTAGGCTGATGAGCGAGTGATAGTAGAGCGCCGCGTCGAATACGTCGGCTGAGCGGGAGTTGAGACTAAACTCAAATGGTGTGCCTAGTAAACACTGCAGCAGAACCTACCGCAGTAGAACACAATCATGTTTTTCTTATTATATAAATAAATATATAATTAGTGCTACGAGGATGTGCGGAACGATGATACGCGATTCCCATCACTGGGCATCAATCGATTTGCCTAGTGGGGGCCCACATCATTCTCGGAAATACTTTTTTCCCTTAACAACAAAACAAAACAAAACAACCAAGAGGGGATGAATACTATATAACTTTGCTAGTAAATACGTACAAAAAAAAGAACTAGTCTAGTCTTTTTTAAAGAGTAGAGAGTTTAAATCACACAGAGTTTCCAAGTGCTTGATCGGGGTAATTTTCTTTATGGGCCGCGTTTGCAATGCGAGCTCCGAGGAGGTGGCAAAAGCGTTGATCGTCTACGAGCGTTTCCGCCTTTCCGCCTGCTTCCCTCCTCGCCACGCGACAACGCAGCGCATGCGCACTTTCGACAAATCCCCAGAGAAGGCGTCCACCATTAAATTGCAAACACTCCCGCGGTTTGAGTTGGACCCCCTCCTCAATCTATACACCAACACAGTGTTTACAAAACAAGCCAGCTCTGCCCACACCAGGTGTGGGCACTGCACGTGCGCAGAAACCGAATTCGGGAGGAGTGAAGCGTCTGCGCGTGCGCAGTACCGACAGCAGCGCCACCGCAGTGGCGTGACGTCAGTGAGTTGAGTTGGTTTAAGGCTCTAGGAAGACCCGACCGCCGCGCTCCTAGCAGCTAAGCTGTCAACTAAACTCACGGGGACATCAACTAAAGGAATTATTTGATCGTGTTTCTGACGCAGAGTTCGGCTGACGTCGTCGAACGCCGCGTCAGCGTTTTGCTGGGGCTCGTATTGCATCCGTGAAGTTCGAGCACGAGTGCCGGCTGACGCGGAGCACTCGCGCCAAATCTGTGCGCCGCAATCGGCCGAGGAGCATGACGCGAAGAATCCAGTCCACAGGCCTGAATTCAATAAACGCTGAACTTTGGGGAAAAAAAATCTGGACTTCCTGGAGTTGGAAGGCCCCGTCACCGACGACAGCTTAGAAACGCAGGCTTGTTACGTTCACGCTGCTTGCTTCCTGATTCGTTCTGTGGTGTTCATATGTCCGAGTCCCACTACAGCGACAAACGAAAACAGCCGTCACCGATAAAATCTCAAGCACGTGCGGCATGCACGCATAGGTACCTTTGGTAGACTTTTTTAGTTTCTTCGGTGCTCGTGAAGTTAGCGCGAGTGAATGCAAACCTGCCGAAGATACCTCCACGTGCTCGCTGCACGTGCTTGCGGCTTTTCGGTGTAGGTTGTTTCTGTTTGTCACTCTAGTGGGACTCGGCCTTTCCTGTGTTTCTTAACCTTGGCGAGCATAAACACCCTGTCAGTGTCCCTTTAAGGCTGTCCGTGACTGTATAGGTCGATGATAACAAGAACGACACAAGATGTTCGACCCACTGCAACCTCCGTTTGGTAACGGGTAAGCCGCGACCACACCACTAATACAGCGTACAAAAGGCAGTCCACAGACACTGACTGAAGCGTGTTTCTTCCTTGTATGACGGTCACATGGGCCATACAGAAACTGTCTGCAGACATGTTAAAATCATGTGCATGAAGTAAACATGCTTCGAAGATGCTTGAGGCGTGCAGATCATTCCGTCATCATGCGTGCAGCGAAGAACGTGTTTTTTGTGTGTTTTTTTTAATGATGAAGGAGCAGTGGGATTGCGGCTTAAATATTATTTTCCGGTCGTCACGTTGTAGTGTTTACGTCTACAGCCATTGAACTACTACGAAACGAGATTTTGAGTCCATTAGTTTCGAGGAAGAGTCTTTACTGCGACAAGCTGCGCAACTATACTTCCACCCGAAAAAAAAAAGAATTGGGAATTATTTGCAACATGGTGAAGGGCAGAATGGCTGAAAAGAAAACCGCACAAGCGAGAAATATACGAGCGTACAACGTTTATACCGGCCGGGGCAAATGAACTAGACAACACTTTTGAAGCGAACCAACAGTAAAGGACTCGCCTGCTGTTCGTTTTATGCGTGGTACATTTTGTTTGACGAGAGAAGACAGGCGTACGTTTTGTTACAATTCGGTCGTTAAACCATACACACGCACACATATAACGCGAAAGAGGAGCACAACTCCGTTGTGCTCCGCCAACAAGAAAAAAAAGAACTAAAGAAAAAATTGCGAGAACCGACACGCTCCGTAAGTTGATAATTATAAACTCAACTGTACTTCTCATAATTACCACGAAGTTTAGTAGATAGATACTTCCCACCGGTTAGAACACACGCAGAAGAGCATGAAACACAGCAGGCCAGTGGAGAGGCAAATCTTCCAGAAATTTGTTTCGAACATCGAAACCGAGAAGACGACAGTGGCAGCTTGTCCTCCGCCTAAATTCATGTCGCTGACGCAAGCAAAAAAAAAAAAAAAAAGTTAGAAATTATATGCAGCTTGGTGAAGGGCAGAATGGCTGAACAGGAACGAAAAAAAGAGAAAAAGTTAGAAGTTATTTGCAGCATGGTGAAGGGCAGAACAGCTGAAAAGTGAACAGCACAAGGGAGAAAAGTTGGAGTGTACAACTTTTATACCGGTCGGGGCAAATGAACTAGACGCCAGTTTTGAAGCAAACAAACAATAAAGGACTCTCTTGCAGTTCGTTTTATGCCCGGTACTTTTTGTTTGACGAGAGGACACGCGTACGTTTTGTTCGGTTGTTAAAACAAACACACGCACACATGTAACGTGCAAGAGCACAAAATCTTTCGTGCTCCGCCAACACAAAAAAAGCAACTGAAACGATCAAGAAAAAAAATATATATATATATCGCGAGAACCGACACGTTCTGAAAGTTGCTATTAATTAACTCAACTGTACCTCTCATAATTACCACCACGTTTATAGATCCCTTTGGTTAGAACACACACAAAAGAGCACGAAACACAGCAGGCCAGTGAAGCAGCAAATCATCCGGAAACTTGGTTCGAACATCGAAACCGAGAAGACGACAGTAGCAGCTTGTCTTCCGCTTCAGCTCATGTCGCTGCCGAAAAAGAAAAAAAAGAAAAAAAAGAAAGAAGAATATACAAATTATAATTTAAATGGCATACGTTACGATAGACACGAAGACGCCGCGTCAACGAAGCGGCAAGGAAATTTCTTTACGAAAGCAGCATCTGGGAGCAACTCGGCAGTCCATGCTCCTCTGTTGCGCCTGCGAGTGACACCAGGGGGACGGGAGGAGGTTCGGCGACGAGGGCTCGGTGCGTATAGCACGACGACGTTCTCCGGTCGTCACGTGGTGCAGGCGTTCCGGAAGGCCGTCTAATTGGATGAGGTTGGGAACCACCGGCACCGGAACTGTTCATGCGCGTGCCACGTCTCGCGCAGGAGCGCAGACGTCTTTTGCATCCGCGCCCCCGTGGCTCTCTCGGGTCCGAATGGGAGCGGGAAACGGCGGTTTAGAGTCGGCCGCGCTTGCCTCTTGCTTCGGCTTTCGTAGAACCCATGTTTTCTTTTGAATTCGAAGCGTTTTATGTGTGTGCTTCCTCACTTGCGTTGCTTTCATTTTAACCTATACAGCTATTTTTCTTTGTGGTTGTCATAAAGCGTAATTTGCTGGAAGCCTCTTTTCTGTGGAGGAACTTTCTGCGCCAAGAGGAGAAGACAGAGAGAGAGAGGAGAGAAAGAGAGAGTGAAAAGAGAAAGAGACAAAATGTTTCTTGAAGCAGAAATTTTTGTCTGAGGTTGTGGCTCTAAAAAACTTCTCTGGGAAAGCGAAAAAAAAAGGGACCTGAATAAAATTTAAAAAATTCAGAAATAATGATAAAAAAGAAGTTAATTGCATGTTTATTAGCGAAACGTTGATACAAAGCGCTTAGAAGGATCGTCAGTAATCTCGTATTGTCGAGAAAAGTGAAGTGCAGTTTAGGGGTCGAGCGTCAAATTGTTTGCCTGGCCATGATCCGAGACGTTTGCCAAGATCGAAGGGTTAGCGTGCTGCGCGGCTTTATGCATGGATTATAGGCACTACTCCAGGACAATTACTCCTAAAGACAAGATCGCATCTAGCTGCACACTGGATGCCTCACACAACTCGGTTTCGGTGGCTGACGGAGACATTACTAAGGTTTTAATCATAAACAAAAACAAAAAAAAATTATATTTGTGCCCGTGAGCGCGTCACGCTCGTGTGAAGTGGCACCGCGACCTTACAAACCCACAAAAATGTATCACTAAAAGAGAGAGAGAGAGAGAGAGAAACAAGAGCAGCTTAGGTGCGAACTAGAGGCTGCCTTCATGATGCGCTTTGCTTAGGTGGTGGCATCCGGCCATTTTGTTCCACACTTTTATTTTTTCTTTCTTTGTCCAGAAGCGCAGTGAAAGAGCGTGTCCCTGCACGCGTTTGTTTCGCTGACTGTGCTATGGCGACATTTTGTTCTCGTCGATTTCTTGTATTTTACCCGTGAACGCGTGCTGTCGACATCGGGTGCTACAAAGGTGGCATCACCCTAAAGAGAATGACACTGAGGCACCCTAGGTCGAATGTAGCTACATTTAAAATATAGTGTATAATCAAAGTGAATTTTAAATAAGCTTTATAACTGTAAAAGCGATTTTGCGTTTTTCGGGAAAATTTTTTATAAATATTTATCGAGCAATCGCGACTCTTCGGGCTGTTCCGCAGTAAGACCGCTCGGCAACCCATTTCTTTTACATGCTGCATCTTCTTATGAGGTCCGGCATATATGACGCAACAACCAATTAGGCTCCACCTATTTTTATGCACTTGTCAGGAGTCATTACGTAAAAAAGCTAAAAACATAGTTAAAAAAATACCCCAACGCGTAATTGCGAAAAATAAAAAAATCAATTTATTACCGTTGCATGCATTGGGGCCACAGAGATCAAAAGCCGCGCACGCTGGGAACATATCCCGAGCCGAAAACTGACACAAAACCCGCTGCAAAAAGACAGTTATAAAAATGCGTAACCAATCATCTTATTAAAAAAAAGAGAACAAAAGGACGGGGTTGTTTTTAGACACCTCGTTATCCTTAAAAAAATTGTAAAAAAAAGTACAAAGCAAATTTTTGCAATATAACTACCGAAAGAACGTGTAAACAAAACAAGAAAAGCTGTCAGGAAAAAAGAAATGCCGGATTAATTTTTGTTAATCCAACTGTCCGTCAGCTCGGTGGGCAAGCAGTACCTTTCGCGAAGTCACGGCGACAAGCGGGCGCGCGCACCTACGGCGGTGGCGTCGGCGTTCGTGCCTCCTCTAGACACATAACCACGTGACCGTCACGACCCGAAGCTCATGCATCCTGAAACTCGCTGGGCGACTAATTAAAGAGGGTGCCATCACGATCAAGGCGAGATGATGCAGGGGATCTCTTGACGCCGCCGCCGACGCCGACGCTGAGGTCACCCTTTTTTCAATAATGGGTCCCGAGGGGTCGTACACACCACACTATGTTCCCCCAGTAAGCTGACAGCGCGGGGAAGGCTATACATGCTCGTTGTAGCAGCCATACGTCCACCTTCCACCACGTGATCACACTCCCGCCCGTGCCGACGCGCAGGGAGGGAGGTCGGGTGGCGAAAGGGAGGCAATCGATTGGCTAGGCGTGCTCATAGCTCCCCCGCGCTTGCAGCTTAGGAGCGAGTGGAACAGTACGAGAGTGCGCCAAGGAGCGCTCATTTTCTCGCCCCGTCGGTGGTGGTTAGAGAGCGAGATTTTGCCGGGCAGGCAGGCCGTCTTTCTTCTTCCCACCGCCAACGCGAGACAGGCGGCCCCTCCACCCACAACACATTTCTCACTGTCTGCCTTCGGACTACAAACGATCTCCGACATTCTTGCCTCTCTGATTCGTTCCGAGCGGGGCTCCTAGCTCCGTCTTCACGACACGGCACGAGGTGGTTTTAATTCGAAAGCGGGGGAGTGTGCAACTGCCCCGTGGATTACGGATGATTAGCTTGGGTGTGCGCGTAAGGGTATTTATTCGTGGCAACCTCTCCTTGTCCGGCATTGAGCGGCCGTTTCCTCTGCCGGCTGAACGGCGATGTATATGGCTGCATGTCCGAGTATTTCGTTTCTCCTATAGCGCGAGACATTGCTTGACCTCGCTTGACCGCATGAAATGGCAGCATGAGTGGAAAGGAAAGCCGGAAGGTGTCTTCAGCCGCTGTAACTGGCAATGCTAAAATAATTATGTATTCAACCTTTTTTTTCATCTTAAAATTATGCGGGTGACGCCAAATCAAAATTTATCGTTTTGTGCATTTTCGACGCTCAACGCAAATTAGGGACGAAGCATTCGTTCGCCCTTTGAGTTAGTGGTTTTGCAAACATTAGGGCACATCCTCGGCTGTCTGTACTCGAGTTAAATAGCTTACGAATGGTCGCAGTTCTTGCGGTGGCATGCACTATCATGCAGCGAATATGCATCGCGGTGACATAGCAAAGGGAGCTTACATGCACTGGAGAACATTCAGTATGAACGTCCAGGCTGTTGACAGCCTGACGAACCTTCTGCAAAGTTAACTGAAGCTCAAACTTTTTTAATAGACGACAACAGCAACCATTTCGGATCCAAAAGAAAAGCGGGTTCAATTTCTTTGAAAAACGTGGCCCTCATTGAAACGCGTTTTCGCTCCGAACGAACACGTCCATCGCCCACACATCACACGAACCGCAAGTTGTCGGTTGCATCGTATCTCTACGGGCTGATTACCTCATTAACGGAAGCTGAAAAGTCCCTTACGAAGCCTTCGCTCCAGCGCGTCAAACGTGATACAGTCTTAGCTACGGCGTGTCAAAGTCTGACCTTCTCCTGCCCAGGGAAAGCTCAGCTCGCTCTAGGAAAGGGCCTCTGGTAACACGAAGGGGCTTCGCAAGTTGCCAGCGGCTCCTTTGACTCGATGCGAGGAAGAAGCCGTACCGATTTCTCCACGCAGCTTTTGTCGCGGATCACGCGCGCTGCATGGTTCGACTGACGCTCGAACACGGAACTGAGAGGGCTGATCTACCAGGCGCACCTCCTGCGGTCGTGTGACAGCGTTCTACTCAGTAGTAGGTGTGGCTGCCAGACTAGTACGTAACGCGTCACAAGTAAGCGCGTCACTTGTATTTACGTAGTTTTCTCGGTACTGAAGTAACGACTTAGTTATTTTTCAAGAAAAAGAACAATACACGTATTTTTTCGTTACTAATTGATGTAGTAACGAGTAACGGTGGTTTATTACCTCTGGAGGGGAACGTGTCAAACACAGGTACTCAACCTAGTTGTCACTCCAGCTGGCTCCTGCAATTTTCACGGCGAAAGAAAAAAACGCTAGATAGACAACAATATTGCGCGCAAGGTGTGTCAATTTTGCTACAGTTATCCTCAAATTAATGTGTTAAAAAGCGAGAATTTAATAATAATGCCAAATATTGGAAGGCGGCTACTCCTTTCCCAAAAACAACACATTAAGAGTAACGAAAAAGTAACGCGCTCCTTTTAAATAGCAGTAGCGAGTAACGCATTTAGTAACTTGTAGAGCGAGTAAAAAGTAATGGTATTTAGTTACTTTATTTTTGCAATGTGTACTTGTGTGCCTCATGGAGTCTAGCTAGATTTTTTTTTTTTAGTGTTTAGAAGCTAACCTGTTTGGGGAAAAGATTCTTATAATTATCTTATAAAAAATGATAACCCAAACAAGCTGCCTTCTATAGAACCAATGTTCAATGGTAACACTTACCTCCATGAGGACTTCAAAAACCAAAACGTCGTCATGCTAATACGAGACGCGCTTGTAATAAAAGTTTATATTTCCAATAAGAGGAGCCTCTGGTGACCTGCGTCCATATGCAAAGTTTCACTGCAATGAATCCCATGAGCTCCTGGCTATTATTTTCCCCAAGAAACGCCGCGTGCATAAAATTGCAAGGCTGCAGCGATAGGTTAAACCAAGCTGTTGCGAGTTGACGTTCAATAACACTTCTACAAAGCCGTCAATACACGGTCATAGTCACGCCGAAATAAATGCTTAGAGTAATGGATAGCTTTGCAAGATAACGAAATATTAAAAACAAAGCATTCCAAATATTATTTACTTGACCAATTCACGAAGGGTTGAGTTTATTCTCGAACCTCAGTTTGGTGACTCTGACATCTTGTTCAAACATAAAACCCAACTATCAAGAAAGATAGTTGAGGTGTATAAAATCAAAAAATAAATAAAAGAAATTAGTATCATCTGTCAGCAAACCCCTGCTAAAGAGTAAGGCAAATTTTTGTAGTTTTTTTCATAGGAGGGGCGTTTGAGGTCGAGAGTTTTGTTTTTTGTACTTTCGCGGAAGTCTGGAAGTGTCGACTATAACAGAGCAGAAGTGACGTTTTCTTTATGTTTCTAATAAACATTCAGTTGGTAGATAAGCGCTTGCTCCCGTCAGGTCTGGTCTTCGTACGTTGCCTTTTCGCGCTGTTTCCCATTATGCTATGTACTGTATACAACTTGCCCAACTTTCCACCCTTTTTGTGTTTATTCATTAATTCATGATCGCATTGTTTATTTCGAACGACATTTTGTTTTGTGTTTTTTTATACTATCAAATATGTATCTAAATTCTAAAACAGTAAAAAAAAAAACACTTGGCGGGTTGAAGTTGTGACGTGTACGAGAAACCTGCGAAAACCAAACTGTAAAAAAAAAAGGAACAAAAGCTAAAACAAACAAAATACGACTCAACTCTACCCTGTCAAAGGTTCTCAAACGATTTCAAAGAAACAGGCGACGGAGAAAAAAAAGTCCCGATTTCGACGCTGTTCCCGACAATCGGCCGCTGACATGTCTCCGAAAAATCGAACGCTTTCAAGGAGAGTCTGTGATCTCCGCTTACAATTTTCCAACCGTGTTCTTTTCTATTCCTTTCTTTGGTGTGTGGCATGAAAAAAAAAAAAGAAGTGTGTTTGCGAGTTTTGTTTTACGTTCTCTTTATTTTTTACTTCTGGATATCAGCTCCTGTCTTCAGGTGCCCACATTTGACGACGAAAAGAGCAGCCAGAAACTAAATATCGGTCGAAGAACATCATTAGTGAAAACAAACTCGCCAAGATCTTAACCGAAACGCATAACAGCATCGGCAACAAAAAAGAAACTTCGAAAATATCATGGAAACTCAATCGCTCGAAGTATATTTATATATATATATATATATATATATATATATATATATATATATATATATATATATATATATATATATATATATATATATATAAACCTTTTTCAACATAACACAAGAGTGAAATCAAGTCTTATCACACGGACGGACGGGATAAGAGGGAGAGCCGATGACAATGACATATTCCCCAGAGTGATTCAGTGGCTGCATCAAAAAGACTGCGTCGCCGGCGGGACACCGGGCATTACCAATTATGGTCGCTCGGTTTCACATGGATCTAACCGTCAATTAGGTCAATAAATAAATAAATAAAAAAGAGCCTGCCACGCTTTTCTTCTTCCCCGCTGCCCGGTTCTCCCGACCCTGCTCTGTCATTAAGATCCTTTTCACTTTTGGGCGCTCTGAGCACCACCACCCTTTCAGAACCCTCCCCTCAGTCAGGGATCGAACGCTAGGGAGAGGATGACGCAGCGAAAAAATGGCCCTTTTCCCGCTGTGAGGAAAGCGCAGGCTATAGAGACAAAGGAACTGGTTAATCAATGGTATTCCAGAGTGTGACGGGGTGGAAACGAAACAGATCGGGACGTATCGAAATGTCGCCGCCACCGGCCAGCAATGACATGTTCGCTTGTCTAAATACAGGTTTGTAGTACATTGGAGCACGACACGTTCTTTCCGTTTTTGTTTTCTTTTTTTTTGTCATTCGAACGTCACACACCGATTCGCTCGGTCTGTTATACCCTGTATCACGCTGAAACACCGAGAACGCGCGAAACGGCTGAGGCACTTTTTTTTTTTCCATTGGGGCGCACAGCGCCAGTGAATTACTGGTTTCGTCACAGCGCGTAAAGATTTTACCTTTTTCTTATAGTGTTTCGCAACAACGGTAATTGTGACTCACTGCTCGCTCGTCGTACCTCCCATCTTTTTTTTTTTACGGTATTCCAGTTTTGTAGAAAGAGGGGCGCTGACTGGGGCTTTTGATTGGTGGTATTTGCGGCGAGAAAGCGGTGCCTGTATCAGCAAACAAAGACATTCTCTTTTCTCGTACGTGTGGAAAACGGGTATAACTGGAAATTTCGCGGGCCCTATGTAATCATGTGCGAAGGAATTCAGTTTCATTTTCACGCTGGTCTGAATTATAGTATAGCAACTCTTATTTGGCTAGAGGCCGTCATAATACTGTCTTCAAAAATAAAAAAAATTCTCCATTCGCAAAAAAAAAAAAAAGCCTTCGGTTTAATTATGTCAACCTGAAATTGCTTCTTGAAAAAACAAGCAACACACGTTGATTTTGTTTTTAGTGCTTGCTGTAGATGGCTCTGTTATGAACCCTTGCAGCACACAAAACTACAAAAAATATTACAATATTACTCCATTCCTCCTACTGTTTCCTTAGATACTTTACGTATGTTGACATTTTTGTGTCAAATGCTTTACTTTTTAAAGAGCGGCCAATTTTTGATACACTTGGATCCCCTCCCGTCAACAATATTTCAAGGCGTACTCAAGCCATTGACCGGTCCTTTATCTTTTCTTTAAAAAAATGTGCACATCTGATTGTTACGCAGGAATCGCTATCTTAACTGACAACAGAAAAAGCCAGTTGCTGCTGTTCCTAATGTGACATTTTCAATAACCGCTAAACATTGACAACTACCCTCCAAGGTGAATGAAGCTTTGCCAAGCTGCGCTTGCTGGAGCTTGGTGCCAATGTTATTATCTTTCTTGTAGAACAAAAATAAAGTATTAATTTTAACTCTACCTTCATATTCCTATACTCAAAAGCAAATATAAAAATTGAGTAAGCTCAATTATTGTTTTTTTTTCAGCTCGCATTGACCATTGCCACAATATCTGTCCCCCGTTTTGCCACTCTAAATGCATTTTGTGTACAATTTATTAATTCATATAGTACTCCTGAGCAGTTAATGAAATTGCGACGTCGCCACATATAAAAATGTTAGGGTTGGCCAAATCCCGAAGAGATGAACGAATTAGGGATTTAACCTTATTAACTGGCTTCAAACCCACAAGAGCCATCTTCGCAATACAATAGTTTTGCTTTATTTCTAGAGCACACATAAGACACCCATAAGCCGGTACTGTTGTCTGTACTAGTCTCAGTTTCGTGCGCATTTTGAAACATGATTTTATAGCTATGAAAACATGATACGATAGGAACACGTGTCAAAACTGTGACTGCCTCGCAAATTCTTTTTATTAACGGTGAATTTGTGGTTACAAGTTTTATTTGGAATATTCCTTCATCTCTTCAATTGTAAGACCGCTGTGTCCTACAACACACCGGAGGAAAATATACTCAACACCGCACACTAAAAAAGACCCGTTCATGAAAGGTTCTTCGACGTCCCAGAAACTCTTTCAGCTTCTGAAGAACGGTTTCGCCTCAGCATTTTCGCACCCTGGCGCACTAGAAAGGCAACTGGGCGATGAAGAACTTTTCGCATAAGAAGAGGTGCTTGAAAAGGCCGCTTATAGGTTTTTCACGAAGAACTTTTTAAGCGGGTGCTTGAAAGAACTTTTAGAGTGCAAAATATAGACAAGCCGAAAAATCCCTAGGAGTTCTCTTCCGACCGGATATTTTTAGAGTGTGCTGCTGTGACTTCATCACTTGATCTTTGCTCTATAGACTTCATCTATAGAGCAAAGCGGCTTCGAACATGTTGGAGACCTGTCTCCTCAGATAACTCTGTCATTGCGTCTGCAGCAAACACCGTGCCTTTTGTGTGATGTACGAGCAGAGAGTGCGTCTGCCCCGAATCATAGCCTTCTCCATACTCACAAAGCCTGGCAGTTCGACGACGGAGCCATAGAGTGTCCGGCCACAGATTTGGAGCGCGAGGATCTGGTAGCACAGAGCATCAAAGAGCCATTTCTCGGGAACCTGGACGTCAGCGCACAGCTTTTGCAGCGGCGAGGACCCGAAACACACTTTCGGGTCCTCGCGTCTCGCCGCAGCGGGGCGCCAGACGCGTGGCTCTCCTCTCCACCATTCGTTGTTTGCCACTCCACCTTTTCCATTTCGGCGGCCGCTTCTCGTGGCGATCTGCCAGGCTTTGTCAGCGTAGATATATAACCACCATAGTATAGAGGAGGCTATATGCCCGAACCCAAGGGCGGATAATCACCGCGCGTGCACCTGTGCGGTGGGAGGGCAGAAAATCTGCGGGATCACGACAACCCGCGGCAGGAACGGCCCTGGTGCTCGGCATAATTCCGGCCAGCCGACTGTATACCACGTGGGGCTGCGCTCGTCCTCCCTCCTGTCACCGGCGCCAGGTCGTCCCATTAGCTTCCCAGCAGAGACCGTTCCGTACACGACCTAATTAATGGCTGCACGATATGGACCGTCAATTAAATTTTAAGAGTGGTATAATTAGGCAAATGGTGTAGTCGTTCTTTCCCGGGAGAGTCAACGCGAGCACGTCAAACGGAGGGGGGAAAAAAAGTCCCATACGCGAGAAAACGACGGGGAAGAAGAGATAGTAAGGCCCCGGGAAATGATTAATTTGGTCCCACCGGCAATTTTTGAAGATACTCGTTACTGGAATCGAGTACTATTAATAAAAGATAATAATAAAAAACAACATATACTTAGATTAAAATTTGCATTTACGAGTTTATTTTCGTTCTTGATCTCGTTATAAAAAATGAGCAGACTATTATCGAAACTTCGACGACAGGCTGTGGGGTACGCGATGAACAGGGATTACTTTGACGAATATTTTAAAGGGTCTATTCGGCTCGACATGTTGGGTCCACGCGAATTGACGTTTTCTGCCCATGATGTTACGTATAGAGTTGCGCAGTCTTTTCTTTCTACATATCTGTAGCTGTTTTTTTTCTCAGTATTTAGTTGTTGTTTTTTTTGCTGTACTTTGCCTTTTAAGAGACTTATGGTTGCTGCGTTTCGGCAGACCTTGCACACGTGAAAGGTGAGCAACATTGGTGTGTAGGACACGTGACGTTCATTTTTTCGCTATATTTAGCGGGGAAAGTGAATTGGTGTGTAGTTCACGGGATGTTAATTTTCCCGTTAAATTTAGCGGAGAAATTGACGACACGTGACTTCATGTCACGCGACACAAATTCAATTGCCCGGCTAAATTTAGCGGAGAAACTGAATTGGTGAGCACGTCTCATACGCCTTTCATAGAGCAACACTGCGCGTTGCATTATGGGACATCACAGGCTACGGCTTAACGAAATACAACTTCACGAAATCCGGAGCAACTAGCCAAAGAACGTTTCAGGTTAAAGAAACCTACAACAAATCTTTCGCAAACCGGTCCTTTAGATAAATATTTCGTAAACGTTGCAAGAAGCGGTACTCTTGTGGGGATTCCACAACGAAATACCCGAGACCGAGATTATTCGTCCTCTGATTTTAACGAAAGTTCGCGGGAATGAAAGCGTGGCGGCTGAAATTTCCTTTGAATCGGGTTATAACTTGCGCCACCGAGCCAATATATATATATGTATCTTCTTTTTTTTTTTACTTTAGATTACCTATGTTTAATCATTATTTATTCTAAAGTACGCAAAATACAACAGCGCCTCCTTTCGTCGCTTTTATAAACATGGTGTTTAGCGCCTTCAGCTTCAGACCTCAACGGTCCCAAACTAAAACCATCATACACAAAACGTTAGTTTCAGGAGAATCCGAAGCTTGACGATAAAAGAAATAAGACCAATGCCAGGAAAACTGACTTTGTAATCGGAGACGCCGTGCAGGTGCCTACGAATGCGAGGAAGCCTTTAAGCAAGCCACTCAGAAAAGACAAGTGAAATAAATGCGTGGAGTCATCTCATAAGTCCCATGCTTCTTAATATCAAAAGAAAATTTAATTATATAAAAATTGAAAAGTGCGAGAGGTGACGTTCCTACAAACCCCAACTTGAACGCGTCCCCGAATAGACACCTTTCGAGAGGCTGCTGCCCTCTGTTGGAAGCTGTGGAATCCGTACACAATGGCGGACAAAAATGACACAACACAGCCAACGCCACGAGACGATGGCTGCAAACATGCAGCGCCAAAAGCGCAACCGTCATGGCGCTCGTTGTCTGCCAGTGCGTACGTTATCATCGGCTAAACCAATCAGACGTAGGCAGGAACCGTGACATTACGGTTTTCATCTGCACGTTTGTGCTTGTGTTTCTCATACAGTTTTGAAGTTACCCGTTTAGAGCTGTACATGTCGGTCCGCCATTGTGCAGTGGTTCCGACCGTCTAGCAACCGGAACGTGACTTTCGAAAGGGGTCTATTGCAGGGCCGGATTAAGGTACGGGCTAAGGGGCTGCAGCCCAGGGCCACAGGCTGCCAAGGGGCCCCATGCTGGCCCCTGGAAATATGAAAGAGAAAAAAAAAGAAAAAGAAGGCTTAGTCGGTTTTAGTTTAAAACAGCTCAAGCCTAAAGGATGATCACATGAGCCTCTGGGCCCTGGCTTTCATGTCACTAGTCTTGCCAAAAAGTTGCCTTCTCTAGACCAGCTGGTGTTCGTGAATTTGTTGTAAAAGACTGTGCTAAAGCAACAAAATGTTAGTGTTGCCTCCCACCCTTCTTGTGGAAGGAAGCAAAAGCTGTCGATGCTGGCGGTCCCGTTTAAAGTATTTTCTAATTGAAGCCAGACGGTTGGACGGCCACGGGATTCTCTATTGTATTGGAGCCCCTGACGAATTTGCGAAGAATGGTGGCTTGGAAGGCAAGCAAAAAAAGTGTTGCCAAAGGCTACACGAGCAACATACCTGCTGCACATTATTCATTTTTTTTCTTGTCATTTAGCTTAGTTCCATATGGAAATTTTCCTCTGAAACGACAAGTTTCAAAACAAGCAAAAAAGAAATATCGGTGAACCTCCCGAAGCCATCCTTTCTAACCACTAACAGGCGTGTCAAGGAGCCGGCTCTTGAGACGTCACTTAAAAGTTTTCGAAAGGCAGCAACTGCAAGAAACTGCTCTGGAGTCTGTGTTTGATCTCAGTGATCTGCTCTCTGAGGTATGACCTATTATTTTTAGCTTAAAGTAATATGTCCAAATGGATAAAAAAAAGTTCTTAATTAGTCGGCAGAGACACGTACTGTGTAATGTGTGGACTGTAAGGGACCGGTGCCACGTCAGGCTTTTTTAGCCTTTTGCACCGGCCCGTCTTTCGGGCTCTACCCGAGGAAAAACAAAGAAAGAAAGAAAGAAAGAAAGAAAGAAAGAAAGAAAGAAAGAAAGAAAGAAAGAGTGAAAGAAGTAAGTCAAGAACTTGTGTGTGACTTGGTCACACACAAGTTCAGTAGGAACGCGGAGTCATTATTTTCAACTTTTCAACAGATGTTTACGAGGCCCTGCTCAACATGCGCGACACTGATTTATCATTTTCCCTAATCGTTCATTGCTTTGCGTTTTGTACCTCTTAGTGAGTGATTGGCTATTTCCGAAACAGCCTCTAATCCACAACCGCATCTGCTTCATTTCCGCCCAGTGAAACCCTAATTTTCTAATCATCAAATCTACAGATACAAAAACCTGCCGAGATATATCATAAAATGAACGATATTTGTTTTTCATAAGTTGGTGAAACATACATCATCGTCATGGTCGTTACCCCTACCACTATCCTCACCATAGTCAGTATATCACCACCATTAGGGGCCTCTTGAACAGCCTTAGCCCAGGGCCCCCAAAATTCCTTAATCCGGCCCTGGTCTATTGACCAAAACGCCAAAGCAGACACGAGCGGAAAACGTACGCAATCTTTGCTTCAGTGTCGCAAGGTCTCGCCCGGTTCCATCTACAAGAAAATGGATTTGCCGCCACGAGTCGGTTTAGAAAATCCAGAAGAAAATCAGGAATGAGAAAGCGTTCGTCGGGCGTCTCGAATTCTCTTTGTGCTCGTTCGGTGGCGAAGAATGCTTCCTGGGAGCATATCTCGAGAATTCGAGTGTCGACATTCGCGGGCGGTGATGCCTCGTGCCGCCGCGTTCAGAACGCCATCATCTCATGTCCCGCCTGAAAAACTGCCTAATCAAAAAGGCGGTTTCGCCGACTGTCTGTCTGTTCGGTTTTATGTTGGCCGCTTCATCCCGTCTAGCCACGGTCACTACACCATACAAAAGACAGTCTAAGGCATGTGTTACTTCTTCGTTGCGCGACATGTCACGTTGGTCGTACAAAAGCCGTCTGCAGACACGAGTCTCCGCAATGTTCGCGGTTCGAATGCCGCGTGCCAAGTTTTCTCCTTGAACTCGTTCCTATGCGGGCTTTCGAAGCACAGATCTCGCGGTGGCTTTTGTTCGAATCTGTATGCAGACTGTCGTTTGTGTGAAGTATAAGCAGTGTGAGCCCGGCTTTGGGTAGCTGCCGCTGCAGTGGTGTGCGTGGGGATTGCCACCCCCAAGCCCACCTTCGTCTCCGTGGAAGCAGCTTCGGTCCGATATCGAGATTTTCTCTCGAGAGGCGCCGTATACCGGACTGGATTGGGGATTCCGAGCTTCTGAAGATGACATATTACGGGGCTAAAAGCATAAACCTATATGCACTCTAAAAAAACAAAATCTGGTCTAAAAAGAAATTTAAGGGGTTCTTCGGCTTGTGCATACTAGAGAGTTTTAGTAGATCGTTCCGATACCTCCGATACCCCTGATAACGATACTATATATGTAAGCCCAAAGGCGGAGGCAGAGTATCGGGTGTCGTTATCGGAGTCATCGGAACGATCTACTAAAACTCTTTATTTTCCACCCTAAAAAGGTCTTTAGGCACCCTTTAAAAGGGTTCTTCGTGAAAAACCTATAAGGGTTTATTTTAAGCTCATTTTTTGATGCGAAAGAGTTCTTCATCACCCACTTGCCCTTCTAGTGTGGCAGACGGCGATAGCGCTTGAGGCGAAACCGTTCTTCACGAGCTGAAAGAGTTCTTGGGGCGCCAAAAGAACCGGAACGGATTCTCTTTTTATAAAATGAAAGCCGTTTACAACTCCCTGTAACGCCGGATTAGAGCGCAGCTCTTGAGGAGGAGGGATGGGAGGGTACTGAGGGATAGGTGACTTCCTGAGGTCACGTGACCTCAAAGAGGGGGGTCATATGAGGGTAACTCTCATAACCCTCGTGAGCCTCGTTAGGGTAACTCTTTTCAGGGTAATTAACCCTCGCAACCCTCATGAGGGTAACGCTTGTGACCCTCGTGAGGGTAACCCTCGGAACCCTCGTGAGGGTAACCCTCGTAACCCTCGTGAGAG
Source organism: Ixodes ricinus (assembly GCA_037355805.1). NCBI lineage: Eukaryota > Metazoa > Arthropoda > Arachnida > Ixodida > Ixodidae > Ixodes > Ixodes ricinus. The sequence continues at coordinate 29,743 of JAZHYW010069573.1, forward strand.
TAACCCTCGTAACCCTCACGAGGGTAACCCTCATGACGTCATTATGGGAAACTTCCCATAATGCAACGCGCGGTTATGCCGACGGCGACGCCGCTCAAGACGGAAACGGGCGTCTAAGAGCTGCTCTCCGAAAGTACTGGGAGGCTCTCGTATTTTCTAATTTCTGGACAACAATGCGAAAATCAGAAAACGCGCGGGCAGGCACACACGCGTGCACGCGTACGCTCATCCACACATACACGCACAAATTTACACACGCTCGCACATGGGCACATTTGTATCCGCACAGGTCCACATGCAGAATGCACACACACGCACCCCCCCCCCGGACACACAGACACATACACACAGAGACACACATACCACACACACACACACACACACACGCACTTGGACAGATTTATAAAATAGCATGGCGCTTTGCATAATGAGTGTACCAGTGCAGGCCATAGTTTGGAACAAACAATTTGCTTGCTAGTATGTTCCGCTTATCACAGGGATTGCCGGACCTGGGGGAAAAGCTTGATGTTTAATGTTATTATTTCTTTTTTTCTTTAGATCAACTACAGCGTACAGGGTTCTGGAGAGGCTTGTGGAAACTGGTTTAGCCAAACTCTTGTTTGTTATTATTATACTAATCTGCGGGTATTGCACTCTGTAGCCCAGACGCGCACTTCAATGAGATGCGAAGCTCAGCTTCACAAAAATAAAGTTAGCGTCGCCTATTCCTACAAAGCCTACCCATCTTGGGACAACATAATACCGCCTAGGGAGAAGGCAAGGCCTGTGCCTTTCCCTCCAAACGTCATCATTAGTGGATCGACGCAGCGCAGCCCACCTTGTGTGGGCATCGTCATAAGCGGGTGTTGCAGCGTCTCACAACAATGAGCGCGGCGCCAATATTGACGCGCCTACCGCTTTGAAGGGACACTGAACCGAAATTTCCAAGCTCACAAAACAGGGCTGGAGCGATAGGCGGGACTCTGCAATACCTAAAAACACCACTCATACAGCGAGTTCTCTAACGGATGGTCGTATTTCTGACCGACGGGACTCCCATATGTGACGTCACGATTCTCATTCCTTCTCTCCTCCTCGCTACGTCCCGTCGAGTTGGTGAACCGAAGCGAGGAGGAGTGAAGCGAGGCCGCTTCCCTAATTCTCAACCGTTCCAGGAGGATTGCGACGTGAGTCCTCGCTCGGTCGTGCCCTTCTTTTCCAAAAGAACGGCGACCCGTTTGAGATATCGATGTATGCGCGAGGTTTTGGAGTTCGTAGCGTCCCCCTGGCGTTCCCTTCAACGTTTCTGCGGCCTTATTTTGCGAAGTACAAATTTTTAGTATTCCTTTAAGGCTCAGCGTGTTTGTCCCTTGGGGCGAGTTCGAGGATCCACTAACGATGGCGTCATGCGCAGGGCTTGTCTTTTACGTGGTATAGGACAACGTCGGAGAGCGGTAAGAACGAGGCACGAAGCCAAGATAACGGCGTCCGCGGCAATCGTATTCCCGCGTGGCGCATCCAGGAGATGATGGGCGGCGCTTTGACCGTGCCGCGACGCGTCCGCCCCACCCCGAGCCCGGGGTGTCGCGTCCGCCCCACCCCGAGCCCGGGGTGTCGCAGTCGGTGCCGGCTGGTCGACGTGACCGCGCTGCCAGATGAGGCCGCCAGGCCTCGCGTGCCGAGCCCGGCGAGACCGTCTCGGCCGGCTTTTCTCGGCGGCACAGCACTGATGTGCCGAGATTTCAGAGTATTTTCTCAACTGGTCGATCGGCATCACGTGGTTTATGGCTAGGGATCCGTGTTTACTTTGGTAATTCTCGATATCAATTTTTGATGTCGATAAAAAAATATCTGAATTTCGTCAAAGCTTATTTTGAGAAAAAAAAAAGGGTTTCCCAATTTGGAGGGAATATACGCGTGACCCGAATGAAATGTCCCAATGCCGATAAGGAAAAGAAAGTATATATAGGTGTGTGGCACCCGAAGCAGGAAGAAGTTTCGCGGATAGTTAATCGTTGGCAGTGTTCTGGGCCAACGCAAAATAAAGCTGTAGACAGAGGTTTTCTTCCCTTAGGGCTTAGAGCTTTCATATCCAAAGGCAGCCTCGATTCGGGGTTTTTCAGGTTTCCCGATTTTTGATAAAACCTGCTCGGGGGGTTAATTTTCGGGGTTTATCGGTATTTACCGAAAGTCACTGCGTTCGCAGGCACGTCTCTGCCTTTCCGCCCGCTTTCCGCCCCTCCACGCGACAATGCAACGCATGCGCACCAGCAACCAATCCGTCCCGTCCGCCATCTAAATTGCAAACACTGTCCAGGGTTGAGTCGTTCCATCTCTTCAATCGAGGCTCTCCACGGAACACAAGGCCCCGTTTCGCCTTAGGATGGATGGCAGAGGACGCCATGGTCCCACGAAACCAGTCCAATGGCGCGTGAGCGTCACGTGACCTCCGAGGGGGCGCAGCGACGCGCGGGATGCGTAGTCACGTGATCATTTTACGGCGCTGGATTAGCTGGGGCGGCTTTTAAGGTCCTCCGCGGTCCGTCGCAAGGTGAAACGCCGTATGGACCCGGTCAGGGCGAGCGTCGTCTGAAATCCCTAGCGCACCGTTGGCTCCTTTGCTTTCTCTGCTATCAAGTTCAACCGCTGAGCCTGATACGGATTAGAAGAATATATCAGCCTTCAATAAGGTGACGGTCTAACCAATAGGAAATATATATATATATATATATATATAGATTTATGCATTTTTTTGTTTTGTTTATGGGAGGGAAAGACGAGAATATTGCGTTATGGCTTCGATGAATTCCGCGTGCAAGCGTATTCAAGCTGAAAAGTGCATGCGTAGCATAATTAAACACTTTTAAAGCATATATATATATATATATATATATATATATATAGCTAGAAGCGACGGCGGTGCAATTTGAACAAATCAAGACTTTGTAATTTTGGGCTATTTTTTTTTCACCTCAGTCTCGGGGTTCTTTGTAAAGACGACCAACTACCGGGTTAGATCGAGAAGATCAAACCCGGTTTTTCGACTCGCATAAATAAACAACGCATCGCGAAAAGCTGGAACTCCCGTGAGAGTGTGACGCGATCAGTGGGGCTAGCGGGAATGAAATTCTAAAGTTTGAACACATGACGTTATACCTGAATCAAAAGATACAAAAGAAACGCGACATTTATTTAATTAGCCGCCGTCGACCTAAGCCTAATTTTTATCGAACACAAATTTGTAGATTTAGGGCGTCTGTATAACAACTATGTGCAAGGTAAAAACTTGTCAGCAATAAAGAAAACAATATGGTCTTTCTATCTGACGAGTGTTTTCACTCAAATGCTTCAGGCGCCCGCAATCTCAACTTTCCGTTCGAAAAATATTAGGCTTAGCCTGTACATACGTCGGCTCATGGAGACATTTTGTTTTGTTTTGTGTCTTTCGATTCAGGTTACGCCATGTGCTCGAACTTTCACATTTTATCAACATCGCTCGCGTCCCATTCTCACGAAATTTCGGCTTGCTGCAATGCGTAATTTTTTTATGCGGGTCAAAAATACGGGTTTATATTTTCTCAGATCGAACCCGGTAAATTTTGTAAAGTAAAAAGGCGGTATACCTAGCAAATAGTACACTGCCGTGGGTTCTATTGGCAAACCCAGCGAAACGTTCTCAGACTTCGCAACCTAATGTTTTGGCATGTCTTTAACGCCTACATGTCACACTGCTAATACAACATACAAAAAAAAAAAATGGTGAGCGACCATTACCTTCAAAGTCTTATAATGTATGAAATGCATTATAGGGAATCGGTGAGGGAATCGATAAGGGAATTGATGAGGGCATTGGCGAGGGAATTGGTGGGGGTATTGGTGTCGCAGGTGCCGTATATTTCTTCGCTACATTTAGCGGGCAAACAGAGTGGTCAGTATAGGTCACGTGACATAAGGTCACGTGACGTCAATTTATCCCTCTAAATTTAGTGGGAAAACTTGACTGGTGTCTAGTCAGCACAAGACGTGAATTTTTCCGGTACATTTAGCCGGCAACTGAATTGGTGTATGGGTCACGTGACGTCGATTTCCCGGAACATTTAGCGGGGAAACCGAACTAATGTACGCGGCCTGGCAGCCAAAATACGAAACTGTTTAATTTCTCTAGAGGTTCCCCTAGGGTCACCAAGTTATTTTTTTTTTTATTTCAGTGAATTCATTAATAGATTTTGATAACCCCTTCAACAAAACGCGTGAAATATTTTTTTTTCTTCTGATACTTGCCCGATGTAGTTGTGATAACCTTGGATAACCTAGTACAGCTAGCCCATCGCCCATTCATTTGGAAAGAAGATAACGCGTCCCTTTGTATTCGATGGTGATCTGCTAATTAGTCAAAACAATATACGCTTTAAAGCCGGGGTCACTTCTGCTCATATACATCATAGAAAAAGACAGTCTGCAAACACGAGTCACCGCAATATTCCTGATTCGAATGCCGCTGGCCAATTAAGTTCCTCCTTGAACTCATTGCCATGCGGCATTCGAGGCATGGATCTCCCGGTGACTCCTTTCGAATCTGTATGCAGACTGTCTTTTGTATGATGTACAGAAGAGAGACAGTGTTGGCTGCATATGTGCTGCACCTGCCGACACGCCTCATGAATGTTCGAAGCCCGTTTGCTTCAGACATCAGTATGCTTCGAAGATGTTTGCAGAGAGTTTTTGCAAGACCAATGTGACCTTCGTACAAGGAAGGCCTCAGAAAGTGTCTGCACACTGCCTTTTGTACGACGCACACGGAACGTGGCTTAAAGGAGAAAGCGATTCGGACAGAGGCAGCTGATCGCCCCATGAAACGGGGTATATCCATGGGAGTCGAAAGCGTCAATGTTGCTCTCGTAAGACGTATCAAAAAAGAAAGAGGCAACCGGAGCAAAAGGGACATGAATCACATCTGGCGCGACGGTACATATGATGGCAAAGGGGTACACTTGGCCGGGACCAACGGAGACTGCCGCGCTCGAAATATTACGCTAATAACAAATGATTCCGAATGCGGGGTTGAGGCAAAACCATCTACAGAAGAAGGCCTGAGCCTCCCTCTTAAACGTCACAACTAGTGGTCCAACAACGAGCGCGGCGCTGGCACTCGGCGACAGCAAGATGGGCGTGTCTGCTGCTTTGAGGCGTCTGTCGTCCAGCTGCAGCACGCTTTCTGCTTGTGGTGGGGGTTGGGGAGCCACTAACGATGGCGTCATTCGCGGGCCTTGTCTTCTAGGTGGTGTTGGGTGAGGCCCGCCAAGCACCCGGTTGCTCAGGTGCCAACGATGATGACCGCGGCGGCCACACTCCCGAGCCGTGCGAGAGGCAGCCGAGGCGAAAAACGTGCCAAAAGCATTGTGGGCAGCGCGCAGGCGGCAGCCCGCGGGAACAGATCCAGTGCCCCGATAAGCATGCGCCCCGCCAGATTTAATCAGGACTCGAGAGCACGCGCAGCCCCGACTATAGCTGCCTCTGCTCGCGGCTATTCGGCGTGGGCCTTCTTCCCAGAGGTCGACATGGTCAGGGCTTGCGTGTTCGAGATCTCTCAAGTTTCCGCCTATGTCCTTGACATTGCCATGGAAGCCTCTGCAGTTCGCTTGGTCTGTAGGCCGGCCAATCGTTGCGAGCTAAGGCCTTGGTTTTGGCGACCCTTGTAGGTTTCTTAGTAGTCACGAGAGACCGACAGTCACCACCATATTGGCGACGAGATGTTTCGTTGGCTCCATATTATGGTTCCTATCCGTGACTTCACGACCAGGGTTATGAGTTGCCAGCGACCATTTCGACGATGTGTGTAACAGAGTTTAGAGTCATCGCGTTCTTGAACCAACGCCGTCAAAGTCGACAGTGTGACATTTCTGTTGCCTCCATTAATAAAATTATAATTCATCACGCTCATGACGTTATAGCGAACGTTTCGCTAATCATGGAAGATGGAGCATACCGATGTTTTTGTTCGCGATGTCGCTAATATAGTATTCATTGGCAGTCATGGATGTATGCGGCTAGGCGCGTGATGACAGCGAGTATTTGCCAGATTCCCTTTCTCGCCGTTAAAGCTGTCGTTCGTAGCAGACAGCAAGTTGATTTATAAGGAGAGGGGCTACCCACAAAACAATATTTTTGCTTTTTACAACACTCTTGGCATCGGTGTTGTTTTTGGAGCATTGTTATTGTTGAAAATTAAGGTTTAAACGATCCTTCCTAGCGCGCGGGCATGGGAGCGCAAAAGAGAAGAAAAGAAGAAGTTGAAGTAAATCGTTCACTAGAGTTGGTCGTCCTGTTCCTTTCCCCGACGAGCGCTCTCAGGCGCAACATTTGGTGCCGAAACCCGGGAAAGGAACAGGACGACCCAGCCTGGGGCGGTTCGACCTCGGGCAGTGTGGTCAGTCTTCTTCCGATGAGCAAATGTGCTGGCGTCAAGGCTCCTGGCTCGCCAGGATCTGCGTGGAGGTATGTCGAGTATGCCGACGCTTTTCTGCACAGCCAGCCACTGCACCAGTCGCTCCGCTACCACAGGACAGAGTCCACGAGGGTCACCCCTTCCAAGTCGTAGGAGTCGATTTTGCGGGACCTTTGTTTGTCAAGACCGACGGTGACGACGTAAAGGCGTACATTGCCCTTTTTACTTGCGCAACCACTCGAGCTGTACACCTAGAGCTCGTCTCTTCCGTAGCCACGACACCCTTTCTTCTGGCACTTCGACGCTTTGTGGCGCGTAGAGGAATACCGAGCACGATTTACAGTGATAATGCCCTTACGTTCAAGAGGGCTGCGAAAGACCTGAGTGCTCTGTGGGAAATAATGCGCAACCCAGTGTTGCAGGATTACTGCAGCTCTCAGCTAATCACGTGGAAGTTCATCGTGGAGAGAGCGGCATGGTGGGGCGGTTGGTGGGAGCGACTGGTGCGTTCGGTAAAGGTCTGCCTCCGAAAGATACTTGGACGACAGAGCCTATCGTTTGAGGAGCTGACGACTATCTTGGTTGACGTTGAGGCTACAGTAAACTCGCGGCCCTTGACATACCTCCACGCAGATCCTGGCGAGCCAGGAGCCTTGACGCCAGCACATTTGCTCATCGGAAGAAGACTGACCACACTGCCCGAGGTCGAACCGCCCCAGGCGTCGTCTAAGGAAACTCTTTCCCGCCGTTGGAAGTATCGGCAGCGACTCATGGACCAATTCTGGAAACGTTGGAAGCAAGAATATCTCCAAGAGCTTCGCTCAGCACATCTCGCCCGACCCGCTGGCAGCTGCACACCGAAAGTTGGGGACGTGGTTTTGCTGCATGATGACAACACCCCACGTCAGATGTGGAGAACCGTCCGCGTCACCGAGGTCTTCCACGGTAGAGACGGCCACGTGCGAGCCTGCGCGATCAGGTTGCCCTCGGGTACATGCACACGAAGGCCCGTGCAGCTGCTCTACCCACTGGAGACCTGGTGATGAAATGAGCGGCTTGCTCATTTGGGGGGAGGGTGTTGAAAATTAAGGTTTAAACGATCCTTCCTAGCGCGCGGGCATGGGAGCGCAAAAGGAAGAAAAGAAGAAGTTGAAGTAAATCGTTCACCAGAGCTGGGTCGTCCTGTTCCTTTCCCCGACGAGCGCTCTCAAGGCGCAACAGTTATCATGCTTTTCTGACATTATTGCACTACAATATGTGCGAAGGTTTCTAAAAAAAAACGAAGTTTTGCAAAAAGTGCAGCCCCCCTCTGTGACATGACATCAGCATAAACAAACATGGCGGCGCCCATGGAACAGAGCAGACACTGGTCTATTCTCCGTTGACCCTTAAGCTGAGGCTAGAAGCTCCGCCTTCAGCACGAACTCGCTGGCTTCCGCAGTACTTAGGATGCGCGTGCCTGGGAGTTGACACTTGTGATGGCAAGGCAGAAAGCTCACGCTGAAGGCAAAACGACACTCCGGCTGCGCCTCACAGCCTGTCTTTTTAAGGCAAATCTGTGTCCATTTACTGAGTGACCAAACTCCCTAAAACACAGGCGTACAACAAAAGTTTCAATTTAAAGATTATACTCGTTGTTTGTTCTATTCATTCTTTGAGGGCGAATATTACAAACTTGAAATCACGAATAAACACTACGCACACAAGCACCCGTAAAAATAAATGTTTACCCCAACGGTGGCGGCTGGACTGGTGCAAGACCGTCTAAGCCAACAAAGGGGTTAAAAAAAAAAAAAAGATGAAATGGTTTAGGCGTATCGTCTCGTACTTTCACAGCGAGGTTAAGCAACCCGCATGTGAAATCGAGGTAACTGACCTCCAAAAACCAGAAGGCAGCATGCCGTCTTGCAACTTGACAAAGAAGACACTCGACCCGCCGCTAAAACACACGTCAGTTCCAGTTTGCGAGTCGCGAGTCGCCGCCCAAACCACATGCCCTCGGTGTTGAAACACAGGCCCTAGCACACAGCCACGCGACAGCGCGTTCGGGCGTTCACCAAGCTGTGCTCCCGTGTCTTGCACGCGTTCTTTTTGATCCGTTGTTTTCCTCTCTAACGGCCCCTTCTCATAATTGCGTAAAAGCTCGGGGAAAAACAATATTCGCGTCCGTAGTGATGTTGTTGATGTACCGCTGCCCGCCGCTTGTACACCATGCTCAGTACAACCTTTGGATGGACCGCAAAGGACGCTACAAGCCTTGGAAGCCAATGTCCGTGCCGTCTGTGTCACGTGATCTTCGGGAGAGGCGTAGCGCCGCGCGGGGCACGCGGTCACGTGACCCGTTCCTCAGCACTGGATTGGCTACGATGGCTCGCAGCGTCCGTCCATCGCACGGTTAAACTTCGCACAGCGTCAGTTGACACAGTAGAGGGTGACGTGGGGGAGGGACAGAGAGGGCATTGGTCTCTCAGTGGGTGCAATGGCGAGCACTCGAAACAATTAAGCTCAGGCTCGAAATTGCATAACGCGAGAGAAAGAGCTTGCGTCTACGCCGCGTGTAATTCGCAGTCGACGTTTGCAGGGGCTTATAGTACCGCCAAAAAATGGGAGCCATCCAGAAAACCCCGTAAATAAAACCCGCTATCGGACGACGACCCCAGCGCTTTGATGCGGTCACCCGTTACATTTTAGAACAGTAAAAGGAATAACGTAGTTACGTTACTTTATTTCCAGTAACGGGTAACGTAGTTACGTTACTAGTCAAATCTTCCCAAAACTTTCAAAAATATATACACCTAATTTGTTTCCGTCTTTCTGGGTGCTAAGTCACATGTATTCTCACACTGATTCTACATACCTTTAAGATATTACCTCTCTCTTTCCAAATGGAACCGTAAACAAGTTAAAGTAATTATGTTAAGTTTCTGCATGGGCATATTTTCTTGAAAAATGACGCTTATGCATGCATGTTACGTGAAAACAGTAAAACATTTTAATTCATAAAAAAAGTTACGGTAAAGTAACTTGCGTTCCTTTTATCGATAACGGTAACGGCAACACGTTTCTCTTAATTTCGTGTAACGTAGGTCGGTAACTCGTTCCTCTTATTTGCAAGTAACGAGGAACGCATTTGGTTACTTTTTCTTTCGGTAACGCCTACCGCGTGACCCTCATGCGACATCGGGATGGCTTCGATGGCTCGCAGCGTCCTCTGCGGGCCATCGTAAGGTGAAAGGGAGTATGTATACTCCACTACGAGGGAGTAAATATGGTGCACAACGCGAGTTTGCGCCCCGCTGTGAGTGTCCGCGTGCTCCGTCCAGAGTTCGCTCCTGCGGCCGTTGCATCCAGGCAGCGGGTTCTTGCTCTGACGGGCGTTAATTGCGCGTCGTTAATATCGCTAGGCTGCCAACGCGCAGCCTGTCCATCTCTCGCAACGTTCGTTCCAGAGTTGCGCAACTCGTCTTTCCGATGCACGCGCGCCCGCTCGGTCGAGAGCTTCTCCACGTCCCGGACGCGTAAAAAAGAACACTCAAAATCGACGCCTGTTCCGAATATGCCATGGGGCCCAGGCGGTGTACCGCAAGCAATCCTCACGGCAGCGCACGAGTGGAGCTCTGCCTTCCTGTTTTTTATATCCACGGTGCTCGCGCTTCTAAAGAAAAGGAGAGAAATAAAAACTTTTACTGCTTCTTCTGTCCGAGGTCCGAGCGGTTTTTATCTCCTACCCGGAGGGGAGCTCGTGCGCTGCCTGTGACGCGGCCTTCGGCGCCAGTCACGAACTCGTCCCGAAGCGCGCTCCGCCCGATCGACAGGCAGGCAGGCACCGCCGCTCGCGGGCCCATGACGGGCCGCTGCGTCTCGATCGCTCGCTACGGCAGCACCCGTGGAGCGAGAACTCTCGACGACCGCTGCCATTAAAAAAAAAATAATAAGAACCACACCACCCCTCTGTTTCTGGTGGTGGCTGGCCGTCGACGCGAACTCCTTTGTGCCGCGCGCGCTGCGTGCACGTCAATCTCACCGCGGGGCCTTCTCTCGCCGCTTGTGCACGCTCGCGTGCGTGCGTGTGCGCGAGCTTTAGTTTGGAAGGAATCCGTTCCGTGTTTCTGTCGTCCAGTTCCCTTTGTGGCTGGGAAGGTGGCTGCCCCGACCGGAGGCTTTTAGCCAATTTGAGCGGCAGACACGTACTAGCAGGAAGGGGGGATAGACGTTGAGTCGAAACGTCGGGCCTGCGGAGTTGCGGAAGTGTTCCCTCGCTCGACGGCCTTTCAAGGCTGGAATGCGCGCGCAGCAAGGCTCTCTAGCGGCGGCAGGGTCTTTGTGCACGCCACGGAGAGGGAGTAGCCGAAACGTTGTTGATTTGTCGTGTGTGTACGAGTGACTGGCCGTTTGAGGAGCGTGACGGCAAAGAGACGAATTGCGTCGTGGCTTGAGACGGGGAGGGGACGACTGGCGAGCAGGCGGAAGACGTGCCCTCGAAGGACACTGCCTTTCTTTAGACATCTGCGTCGGCTTGGTCGGAGGAAAACAAAAAAGAGCCCGATGCAAGAGTCGAAAACAAACGGCAAGCCCACGATACTCAAAACTATGCCACTACTGCAGTGTATTTGGACATGCTTTCGCAAAGTCCGTCTCAAATTAAGTTTTGTGTGACTCGGTTAATATCGAGTTGACCCAGGGAGAAGGAAGGCTTCATTTTGGGGAACGGTTCGACAGTTGCTCCTTTTGCACCCCTTGCATCCTGTCTTGGTTGATCGGCGCGTTTTATGGGCAGGTCTGATCATGCGGCAGTTGACTTTAGTACCATAAAGCTGTAGACGACTGCTTTTGGAAGTGAGCTACCAAATGCCGTACTCTTCCTTATGTGGGAGATGACAACGATCAAAGAACAAAATCATCCAGGTGGAGCTCAGAACTGACGTCGAGTCAGCTTTTCGCCAACGCGTTGAACAAATGCGTTGCAACGAACGCTCTTCACATTCACAAAGTGAATTCGGTTGAAATGTTCAAGAATACCGTAATTTCTTTCATTCTCGTCAATCCTCGACCGTGATCCAAACATCGGGATCACGGAACGACCGCCCGTACGCGCCCTCACGGTTGGCGCGGCACCAAGTGGAACCAGCACGGTGGCATTTCCTGCGCTGAGTGTTCCTACGTCACGCAGGCCAGGAGTCCGGGACCAAGCAAGGAAACCCTTTCCCACCTCCGCGGACCTGGAAGAAGCAGAAACTCTTCGAACTGTGCTGAGGGCGCGGAGGGATACGGAGAGAAAGCGTCTCACGTTTCCAGCGAGGACCGTCGTAAATAGTGCACCTGAACTTGCCGGGCAAGCTCCGGCGTCGGTCAGGAGCGCGACCCGCCTCGGGGGTACTCGCCCAGCGGCGGGACGCCCGAAAGGAAGACTAATGGCGTGCAACGTAATCCTCAGCCGTTCTCGGTCCGTCGCTGCTCCACCGCTTGATTCGTTTTTTCTTTCTTATTTTAAGGCAGCGACGTTTGCCACCGCCGCGAGCAATGCGGCCATGGAACTTGCTGAGAGAACTCGCGCTCCCCCAATCTTCACGTAAGAAAGAAAAAAAGAAATAGTATGCGGGTTTACTTTCCTGCAGCACACGGAGACAACCGGCGAAAAATGGAAGGACCGCAGCGCACGATGTAGCTCATAATGCGATTAAGTCCGAGAAATGCAATCTGCGCAGGTATAATGAGCAAGTGAAACGTTGAGTGATCATTGTGTCTTCGCAGTAGCGCACATATAATTTTTATTTTTATGTACTATAATAGACACTTTCTCAAATTCACTGTGGCTAAAATATCAGTCTACACTTTTGTATGCTAATGGCGGTTAAGATCTAGTACCTATTCATCAACCGAAGTGCGAAACTTACGGCGTTCTTCGCTCTACAGGCTTTTCTCTATTGGTTAAAATTTTCGATGACGTCAAGAAACTGTACCATTATGCACAAGGCATTGAGTTTGGTAAAACTCTTCGTAATATCATGTCTGGTCACGGTGACAACGAACAACAGAACAACGACCTAAGGTCTGGAATGTTCAAGCTCCGCATAGGTGCCCGCCTTCGAATGCTTTCTTCAGTATCCACCAGAAGGCCGCCATTAGCATTTACAGATGATATCCACTAGTTGATGATAGTTAGCAAAGTGGTCAGTCGGAATTTCGGAAAAGGTCTATTCTGAACTTTGTTATTCGCTGGAATCCAGGGCCGGCTTTGCTAGAAACAGCGTCTCTGCTGAGGCTGGGTGAAAGAAGCACTGCAGAAACTAGGGCGCGCGAGCGTCTTGAGTCTCTGATCAGCTCGTGCGCTGGCTGTGGCAGTGCTTTCTTTCCACCAGTTTCCGCCGAGATGCTGTTTCTAGCAAGCCGGCCCAGGTTTTGTTTGCCGTGATTCGTTGTCTCGTGTTCTACAGTGGAGCGAACTAATCAACATTTTATTTAGAGAGTTCTTTAATCTCGCGAGTGTTTGCCAGGGGTACGGGAACCTGTACGCTCCATTTCTGTGACGCTATCAATCCTGTGACGTCGGAGCAAGTTGCTCCAATCATGGCTCTGTGTTTAGGCGCTCCGCATCACAGCTCACGTACAAAGAAATCTGCTGCCCGTTTTTAGCTAAAAAGCCTGTGTTTATGATCTAAAAAAAATAAATACATACGCTGCGACGCTAACATGACGTGAGCCCGTGAAACGCCGTGCTTGCGTCACAGTTCACAGGTCAGAGAATTTCGGGCTGTCTTGTCTTGGTCTAAGATATCTTCAAGCCCGTCAGTCGGTGAGATCTTTCAGCAGATTTCAGCGACTGGCTCTCGACTGGCTGACACTGGATGCGCTAGAGTTTTTAGAGTATTCAGTTACCGATCATGAACAGGCCCTGCCAAAGATGCGTCGAACTGAGTCACTCCCCCGCGTTGCTGAAATGGAGAGTGGATACGTGCCCACGGGTGTACGCTTCGCTCCACGTCCATTTGAAACTGGGCGGGCTACACTCAACTCGACTCCAGCAACTTGTAGGGGGTCGCCACTATCGGGAAAATATGGCGGTCTAAAAGAGGTCGTGTCGTGCCATATGTGCCAGCTCAACGCGCAACGCTCGGCTTTCAGCGGGCAAACGTTGGACTCAAAATGATTCTCCCCGATTTTTACGCGCGTTTCACACCTGCGGCGATGTGTTGGCGTTAAGCGAGTTCCAAAGGATTAACTTTCTTCGGGAAAGCGATGGAAGGACCGCGGTTCTGGTGAACGCTGATAAACGCACAATGCCTCTGGTTCACGCCGTAGCCTAGGTTGCGTGCAGAGCGACCTGTGGAACACGCTGGTACGACAGTAACAGCAGAATCACCGAGACAAC
>JAZHYW010069574.1:0-47177 GCA_037355805.1 Ixodes ricinus
CGCGTGCAGGACGACTACAGTTACCACGATCATTGACGACAACAGTGGCGTACATAAACTGCCTGGTGAGATTGGTCTAATCAGTAGCGTGTTGTTCATGTAGCGAAAGGCACTGAAGTTGAGTCGACCGTTCGAGGTAGGAGCCAACCTGCTTTTCATAGTGAGCGCCGTTATTAATAGGGTTTCGAAGCTGATCTCAAAATGCGTTTCTGTATTCCGAGGCATGACGTCATAATCTCACATCACGTCACATATCACATGATGTCATAAAATGTGTTCGTTATATTTGGCGTAAAAATTGCACGGTAGTTAGCGTGACGTCACTTTGTCACGTTACACTCTGACGTCACGTGACCCTGACGTCATTTGACGTCATGAATAGGTGTGTAGCCATTGGTGCAGCTTGCCATTGAAGCAAAGTGTGCGATATAATGTGAAGCGCATTGCATAATGCCGCAGTTCATTTGCAGGACCCGCGAGGATATGAGATTATTTTATTGAATTTAAATAATTCCTTTCTCCTTTGTTCATTAACTTAATCAATTCATTTTACTTTATTTTTAGAAAACACTACCCCGTTTTTGTTATATAACGTATCTTACTCAGACCTGAGGTCAAAGTTAAGAAATCAAGAAGGGCAAACATGATCAGTGACAAACATGATGCAAGAAACACACATTTTCAAGAATGACAATTGATGAGGCGATGAAAACTGAAGCAAACTAAACGTTTATCGGGAAGAACCTGTCCTCAAAGCAAAATAGAAAAAGGCTACCATCGATTGCGGCGAAAAAGCCGATCATTATGTTATCAATACGGATCAATACGAAAAAGCCGGATAAATACGTTATTATCATGAATCGCATCGTACAAATTATTGAGAACCATCTTGCCTCATAGCGTTTTGCCTTGTTTGGGCCCATTTTATTTATGCCATATAAGGAAGGCAGCACTCTTAAGAATATTACATGGAGTACAATGAAAGAAAAACAAAATAAAAAAAGAAAGACAAAAAACACAGAAAATGACTTGGTTAACTGCAGCATGTTATTTATACATTGTATAATAACTACACGCGCAAAAATGACAAGCGCATTCAAAGTAAAAAAGAAATATATGAGTTTAATAACAGAATTGGCGAGTGAGTTTCAGAATGGTGGGAGACATATGTTCTATTAAGAAAAACTATAGTATTTTCAAGCGCTGTTAAAGTGTATGCATGGGTGACTGAAGATGGCAAAGTGTTCCAGATTTTAGTTCCCCATGAATGCATCAGTCGCTCGCCGTATAAGCTACGAGACCCTGGTATGTTAAAGTGACCAGATATGTTCGCCCTTGTTAATCGAGTAGCCTTAGTTAAGATGACCGCTGGCAGCAGATTGTTTGATTTTTATATATTATTTATTAGGCAAGCATCTTTATTCATTTTAATTTCCAGAAACGTGAAAATGTGAAGCCGATGAAATATGATGCGTGACATATTGAGGTCGTTAGCGCACAAGGCAGAGAGAAGAAGAACAGGACAGAAAAGAGCGCTACTCACAACTACGTTTACTGAAAAGAAAAGAAAGAGAAAGAAAAAAACAACCAAATAGTCTGCCGAGGACTCGTTCATCTATCACCAGCCCGGTGAATGATAGTGGCCCGTTCATCCAGGCTTCTGTAGGACCTTCATTGTTTGTTGAAGGAATCTCTTTCCTTGTTTGACAGCCTTACGGATTCTACACCAATACAATTCCTGTCCTTACGGATGATGTAGAAGGCCTCCAGTCCCTTTGCGGGTCAATTTGTCTTTTTCTCTCCCCAAGACGTTGGTCTCGCTGAATTTGTTAGGCTACCAACTAGCCCAAATGTCAACTTTACTGCAGTGATACGTGACGGTTCGGAATAGTGGGAGTATGTCAAGATTCTGGAGGGCCATCTTTCTGTAATATGATCAACGGCAAAAGGTAGTTTCATAAGTTACGCCCCATGCCTCAATACAATATGTTAAAATGACTATGAAATATAACAAAATATAAAAGTTTTAATCGTGGGAGTGTCAAAACATTGTTTCTGCCTTTATAAGGGAAGAAAATGCCTGCTGGGGCGAGACTGACCCCGGCCCGCCACGCGGAACCCCTTATTTAGACGCGCGGGCTTCTTGAACAATCAATGCAGAATGTACGGCCCGTACCAACATTCTAACCTCAAATAAGAAAGAGGGTTCTCGAGTTTACCAGAACGCGGCATTACAGACACAACCAACAGATGAATCAGCGGCCAAGAATCGAACTCGGCTTTTCGCGGGAGGCAAGCAACGATACCCGTTAGGCCATGGGCGCGCTGCCTACTTAGCAGCAGCTGCGCGCGGCATTACTCCCCCTTTAAAAAGTAGCATCGCCCTGATGCAGCACAAAAAGAAACAGAGCAAATAAAAAGAACGGCAAACTAAAGAGTCATTTGGAACGCATAACGTCCATAGTTCTATCAAGTTTAGAATCGCTTGATTTGATCGACGTGAACCTCCTCGGGGAGCGGTCGGCGTTGCGATGACGCATGCGTTCCGCTGGGCACCACTTGGTAGTTAAGATCTCCCAGGCGTCGAAGGACCTTGCATGGTCCAAAGTAGCGCTTTAGAAGCTTCTCGCTGAGGCCATGACATCGTATCGGTATCCACACCCACACGTGGTGTCCGGGCTGGAAGTGAACCTTCCGCCGACGAAAGTTGTAGCGGCCAGCGGCGACACGTTGCTGGTCTGGAATCCGGACTCGGGCGAGCTGGCGGACTTCTTTTGCTCGTCGCGCAACCACCTGGGCGTCGTCATTTCCAACACCAGCTGGCTCGTGAGGCAGCATGGTGTCTAGCATCGTGATCATCTTGCGGCCATGCACCAGCTGGAAGGGTGAAACACCAGTGGTCTCTTTAACCGCTGTGTTGTAGCCGAATGTGACATACGGCAGGACCTCGTCCCTCGTCTTGCGTTCCACGTTGACGTATATCGACACTATGTCGGCGATAGTCTTGATCAGGCGTTCCGTCAACCTTTAAGCTGAGGGGGTACGCTGTAGTTCGCCAGTGGTTGGTGTGGCTGACACGGAGGATCTTTGCAGTAGCCGTGCCATGAACGATGACCCGCGATCCGGAATCAGAACTTTGGGTGCGCCGTGCCGGAGTACCATGGTCTCGATGAATAATTTGGCGACCTCCACAGCAGTTCCTGAAGGAAGGACTTCGTTTCGGCGTGTCGCGTGGGATAATATGTGGCGTCGATTATTCAGCGGTTTCCAGACGTTGACGGCAGAAAATGGGCAAGTAAATTCATTCCGATCCGCTCGAACGGCGTGGACGGGAGAGCAATCAGATCCATAAGTCCTGACGGCTTTGTCAGTGGGTTCTTGCGTCGCTGACAGTCCCGACTGTAGAGGTTTTAGCATTTCTAACTGTTCTCACCTCGTACAGGTCAAGTGATGGGTCAAAACTGTCGAGAGATGTAGGTAAACATTTTACTAAATCGCACGAGTCTAAATATGGCAGGCCTTCGTGTATATTCATAGATATGTTACGAAATGCAACCGAGAGGTAGTGTGCTGCGAAATGTGTTCAAATAAGAGATCAATGTTTGACATAACATGTGATTTAAGAATGTCCAAGTGTTTACGTTGTGCTATGCTAGTCATTGTTCATTTTTACTTTCGAGAATGAAATATTGCAACACATGTTTTCAAATCATTTTACTTTTTCAAGTTACGGTTTTGCATTCTAAAAATAAAACACTTTCAAAAATAAACTAGCTGTGCAACATAGCATAAACCCTGATGCTCTACGTAAAAGGACACATACACCGAAAGGTCTCAAACACAGCTGAAATTTTTATTTTACAAAAACGTGATTAAAGGGATTGTCCGGTCGAAACCGGAAGTACTTAAGTTCTTGCGCTCGTTACGTCGAGGGAGCCTTCATGTAGACAAACGTAATTTTTATTTTTATATGTGATCTCCCGTTATTAATTAAACCTTTTATCAGCCTATGTACGAAACTGGACCCCGAATTTCGCCAGTGTCAATGGCTGACATCCGTAGGTGCTGCGTGACGTCACAGAACGCAAAGGTTTGTCGGATGGTCGGGATAACAAGCGTTGGTCGATGGATGCCTTGTATTTTGCTCCGAATTATATAGTCTCCTAGGCTGTACCCGTACGAAAATGTCAGATATGGCCCTGATATATTTTATATACGGCCTGATATGATAATATAAGTAGTCAGATAGAAATATATGGGAGCAAATACGCCCAGATATCGCCATATAAGTGTGCAAATACTGCCAGATGCGGCCGTATAAGTGCGTAAATACGGCCCTATTTCGCCATATACGCGTGCAAATATTGCCTCTGATAATGATATATGGGCCCGTTTCGGTCGTGCAAGCAATAAGTCATATGTATTCGCCAAGACAAGTTGATTGATCTATATTGCATGAGTCTCATATAATTGGTTAATTATTGTTAACATCGCTTAAAGTGAAGTTATTCCAGGTATTTGGACCAATTAACCAATTGCGCATTTTGAAGATTGAAAGACAAATGAAATTTGGTTGTATGTTTGACGTGTGACATTATGTCGAAGTGCATAAGATAGGAAAGCGAGTTAATGAAATAATGGATTTGAGATCGCAGCTCTTAGGCGCCCGTTTCCGAGTTAAGCGGTGTCGGCGTCGCCATCGAGTAACCGCCCCGCTAAATTTAGCGAGAAATTGAATTGGTACTTATGTCACTTGACGTCAATTTTCCCGCTAAATCTAGCAGTGAAACTAATTTTGTTCGTGTTTCCCCGCTAAATTGAGCGGGAAACACGAACCGTTAGCTTACTGAAGATGCAAGACGCTACTTCGTCGTCCCGAATCCTTTTTCCTTCGAACGCCTGCGAAGCCGTTGCGCCCCACGCAGCATCTTTCAAAACCGTTCGCGCAGCATCGTAACCATCCGCTTGCGAGCGTCTGCGATTCATCGTGTGTTGAAAGTCGGAAGATGTGCTGTCCGTAGTGTCTTTTATGTGCGACTCTTTCGTAAAAAGATTTAAATTTAAAAACGCGAACCTAACTGTACACATAATTTTAAATTTATTGGTCAAAAATATATATACACATTTATTTATTTATTTATTTGTGGACATCGTGCGCAAAGAAAAAAATAGTTGCGCTTATTTCTTCATTTTAAATTATGATTGGGGTTATACGGCGTAAAACATAGTATCGTCAAACTCGCATCATTTTGGGTCACTTTCTAGCCAGACAGCTCCTTTGGAAGTTCAAAGTTGGACTTAATAGAGTTGTATGTTCACTCGGTATTGACAGCAGGGTAGACGCTATGCATGTTTTAGGCCAATCGTGTCTCCGGTTAGGGTCACGTGACTTCAGTCTAGAAGCTGGTGATGAAGCAGAACACGGCACCTGCCTGGAGCCCAAGGCCACCATAGCATTCACTGCACTATCAGTCTTGGGTACAAGTGACGAATCCGCACGTTGATGCCCCATAAGATAAGCCTTTTGTTCGTGCACTTCTGTTTTGGCCTGCCCTTCTCTCCTTTTCTCTCTCTTCCTAAGCTGAAAGCGTGATAAAGGTGCGTGGTCACGTGGTTTGACGGATGACCTTGCCAATATCGGAATGCGTTCGGCCGGATTCAGCTTCGTGTGGTTTGCGCCCTGCGTGGATGCTGCGAATTTGTGCTTCTGCAAGCGATTTCTTCAAAGAAGCCCAAGAATATTTTGTGATGCGTTGAATCTTCACGGACACCTTCCTTCTCGTTTTCGTGTTTGAGAGGTGATTCCGCCGTGGCCGTGTCGACATCCATCTTGGATTACCTTTCAAGTCTCGCCTCGTCATCGTAAGTGCGCTGCAACCTACTTCGCGACAATAGATTGTTTTCCTGAAGGTACTATTCCAGATTACCTCTAGAATTAGGCCGTGTCTATCTCCTAAAAGCCGGGACAATAATTGTGCAGAATGTTTCGGCATTGGCGCGATTGCGCTACAAGCAGAAAGTTACGATATGCCGCCGACAAAGTTTTGACGTGTCGCCAAAAAGAACAACAAACAAAGAATCTTAATTGCGCGTTCTAAAAATTGACCAGCGGCTTTACGAGTCGCTAGAAGGATTGTAACGATTTTGCGAAATACTGGTAAACAACGCTAGGTTACCGTTATAATCTAAACCCTGAGATAAGGATAAATCAAATAACGTACAACTATCATTGACTCAGGGTTTATATTATGATGTTTCCTAACCGGCTTGCCTATATACCTTCGCTCCTTGCAAAGGTTACCGTCTCGCAGACGGCACAAACCGATCCCCCGACTGCGGCGTCTCGGCTAGCTTGCACACGGGGCCGCCGCCGCTCTATCGCCGTCTTGCCGGGCTCGCGGTGCGACAATCGCTCGAAGCGGGGGAACGGCGTTATGTAACGAAAGGCAAAGGGCATCTACACCACGAATGGGCAGAAGCCGATGCAAAGGCGTGCGCGAACGTTAACAACGGTAGAAAAGTGCAGTTGCTCGCTGCTATGAGATGCGTACCGCAACCTCGGTTACCATTGCTCTCGCTGTGCAGGGTCGAAGAGTCAACCACCAGCATGGTGGCTACCGGTGTTCGACGTCATGATGTGACGTACGTGCAATGCCTAAATACCGGGTGTTATTTTTTGATTCTTGCAGATTTGTTTTAAAAGAAGCCGTGAAAACTATACTTATGCGGTTTGTGCGAGTGAGTTATACGCCCAGGGGGACATTGTAGTTTTCTAATCTTTGCGATAAGTGGGCTAATTAATTAAGATTCACTAATTTACTTTTAATTAGTTAAAATAGACATATGGTTTCAATTAGAAACTTGCTGAGCGTCGTCTAAAACCCATAAATCAGTAATTTTTAGAAAGACTTTGAGCGCGTGTGAAGCGCAGTAGTGCGCTGAAGTTACCACTTGTGGACCAGGTACAAGGCTGTGGCTAGATAAGAGACGGAAAAATTGCGCGGGCGCCTGACCGAAACCGCTAGCCTTGTATCTGCTCCACGAGTGGTAACTTTCTCACGCGCTGAAAGTCTTTCTGAAAATGACTGATTTAGAGATTTTGGACGACGTTCAGCAAGTTTCTAATTGGAACCATATGTCTATTTTCACTAATTTAAAAATTAAGTAGTGAATTTCAAATCGATAGCCGACTTATTGCAAAGATTAGCCACCCACATAATGTCCCCCTGGGCGTATAACTCACTCGCACAAACCGCATAAGTGTAGCTTTCATGGCTTTTTTAAAACAAATCTACAAGAATAAAAAAAAAACTGTATATCAAGGTTATCAGGGTCTTGATATCTCCATATCAAGACCCCGATATGGATATATAAGAAATTGGGCAGATCTGGCTTGATAAGACTTATATAAACTGATTTACTTGATATGCCCAGATCTGCCCAATTTTTATATAACCGTATCTATTTTTTTATATAAGTTCAGATATGCCATTTTCAGTAGGGTATCACCTACTGAAATAAGGTTCTTTAATGCTTTTCCCAAGCATGTGCAAAAAGCCATGACTTTTGGCAGGAAATTACTCGCAGATAGCAATAAGCTTCGAGCAAACGTATACGCCGTTTCGCGCAAACACAACTGCGACTGCCACCGATCGAACTAGGGGCGCTTGCAAAGCAAGGGTGCAGATTTCGTCTCTGAAGCGGCAACTAGGTATACACGAAGCAGTATCTGGGTACACATCTCGGCGGATCCACTGGATCGATGATGAGGCTGCGGGTTGTTCCCTCAGAGGCGATGTCCGCGGGTAGAAGGCAAACGTCGAATCGTTCAAATGCATGTCGTCACTTGATTTGGACAGAGCTTGGTGAATCGTAGTCACGCTCCATTTTCACACGCGGGTCAAACAAATCTTGCTGCACGCGTGCTACATACAACGTCTGGTATCGTTTCCAGATGGCCTAGCTGTTGGTTCCGGTTTCGCTGCATAATCAAATTGATTGATCCGATTTGGGCGAGGAGTGGATGGACGTAGTTTAATATCGTTGGCACGGCATCACACCTCAGCTTACGAGCCTTCTGTCCGCTTAGAGCTCAGCTCGTAGCTCTCTTCTGTGAGATGATTGCTGCATAAGCGGGATCTCGATCTTGACGGGAACTCAGTCCTTGCGCACGGCGACGATCAACTTCGCTCGTCACTGCACGTCTCGCGGAAAAGTGTGGAACATCATGTCTTGGCTCGCATGTGCTGCCCGGTGGTTGTGGCACCCAACCGCGCAACAAAAATCTCACCCAACCACGAAACAAGTCGAGCACAACAACAAAAACGAAGCACGCTGAGGCGTTCACTCGCAGGCAGACGACGAGACAAAAATGGTCGCGTTGTGTTTTGTGACGTCAGAGCTTCACTGTTGCCAACCAAAGCACTGTTTACGCTAGAATGGGATTGGAGCAGTATAAATTCAATTACTCACGCAGGGGGCATATAAAATTCAGATATTGCACGTACGATGCGTCTCAGAGGCAATAACAATGATTTTCAATTGTTTTCTCAAATACAAAATTTGACCGGACAATCCCTTTAAATAGGCACCGTGACAAAAATTAAGGAGAGAAAGAAACCTGGAATATCTTGAAAGATCCTAACTGACACAAATCCCAATACTAAAATCAGGAGTCACACCTGAGTTATGTACAGTCATAATACAGAAGGTAATAACAGGACGCTTAAAACCACAGGGAAAATGAAACAATACCCAAAATGGCAATATCCCTGGTTTAATCAACACTAATAAATAGGTCTTTACAGGTGTACAGATGGTCTAAAACATTTATCGGCTCTTTGCAAGGGAAAGCCAGGTGACCTTTGTCGGTTTGGCAACCCGTAGCCTTCTCTCTCATTATCCCACGCATTTCGTGCCTTCTGCTCATAAAATGGAAAGGATATCGATATTACCGCCATCCACTCAACACATATCCGGGGGCAGTACCGTCCGTCTCTAAACCCAGCACATTAAATACCTGTGAACAGGTCCATCATGTTCCTCGACCTCACACTGGATTTTAAAGATATAAACATGTGTTGGAAGCATGAACCAAGGTCGTGCAAAAGATTTCTTTTGTTTGCATCTGAACATTCCAAAACTATAAAACGCAGTGTTTCCTACATTGCTCTTGTATTAGCTTTAAAGAAATATTCTCATCAGAATAATGGACAAATTTTTGAAAAGCAATTTTCCTGCCTACGTGATTCTGGGTATCCGATTGGTTTCTGGGATGCGCATCTGAAAACATCTGCACCAAACAGTAACACAAATCAGCTGACACCGATATCGAAGAGAGAGCAGAGAACTGAGGAAAAAATTTTAGTACCCTACATTCATGACATAACACGCAAATTGAAAGGATGTAGCTGCGAGGTAGGGCGATAAGGTTGTCTGCTCTGCTCCAAAACAAGGTGTATTGCATGAAGAAAGGTATAAAACGCAGGCAAGCTGGTGAATGACGTCCAAAGTAACCCCGAGACGTAGGAACAATAAAAAACAGACAGAACAATCAAGTCTCTAACACAGATTAAAATTTATTGAACAACGATTGCCTTATATACATGTCCCATACCTATTTCACAATTCAAACGACCTCCTGGCCCACTACACATTCTACCCTAACAAGACAAGAGAAAGTAAATTGCAACTTCAACCAGAAGAAAATTTGCAACATTTCTTACAAGACACAATATGCCCCGTGTGACACAGGGGTTGTTGGTCACATTCCCCTATCACGTGGCAGATGTCACATCAGTCAAATTGGCAGGTGCGTAAACAATAGGACAAGAGAGCGTGCAGCATCTGTCAAGGGAACTACAGCAGGTCATTGCCGCGCCTGTAAATCCAGTGTTGTGTTCAGCAGAATCACCATTCTTGCAAGAAACAAAAGCCGTATGCACGAGAAATGCGAAAACACTTAAAGCAATGGCCATCAAAGAAAACAAAGCAGCATGCATCAGCAGTACCCTCCATCAAACTCGACAAGAAAAGCGATAGTGTTTGGAATCTTTTATGTCCCCTGAAATGCGGGTCATTTGAAACTAAATCGTATCTATAGCTGTCAGAATAAAGAACAAAAGAAGCAGATAGCTGAGGCACATGAAGAGAAAGAAGTATTAAACCATAGTTGGTAGTCCTGCGATATGTTTTTCTCGTTCAAGCCGGCCCTAGCCACGGCAGCTGTGTGATGAGCTGTGCAAGGTGTTGGAGCTGAAGAGACTGCATAGCTTATGGACGGCCATGACTGCGGAGCAGCGAGCGAAGTGTGCACTTGACGGCTTTCACCGGGAGGGCTCCATTGACGGCAAGGGAATAGACGGGTCCTTGGATGTCAAGACCTCAGTCGTGGTGGCGAGCGGCACCACGTCGCCGGTGGCGTCCGTGCTGGGCATCATTGTGGCGAGGGCGGCACGGGCTCCCCGACGGTGTCCTTGGGCGGAATCACCGTCATCGCGACAGACTCCTTGATGCCGGCGGCGTCCCTCATGGCTGGGACTGCCATCCTTGCGTGTGCGGTGCTGCGCAGGGCTTGGCTGCAGCGGGTCTCGAACCGGGCGAGAAGGCGTTGCCTCAAAGCCCTGTCCGAGAGGCCGACTGGAAGGTTGGCAGAAGCCAGCCTCTCGCCGTCAGACGCTGACCCCTCCGAGCCCGGCTCAGACTCCCACTCTGACTTTTCAGGGTCGGAACCTGACTCCGGTTTTGGCTCGCTCAATACAAGGCAGGAGTTGTGCAGCACTGCACGTGCCGTTATAATGGTGGTGGTGGCTATTGATTGATGGTAATGCAGAGTCCGGTTCCTTTGCAGACAATGGAGTCTGTTTTTGAACAGCGCACTGCAGCGCTCCACAACGGACCTGACCGAGAAATGTGCCTTAATAGACCGGCAGCAAGCAATGGAGGCCACGTGGATCCCAGGGACAGGGGTGATGAAACAAAACTCCAAGCCGTAGCCTGTAGTCGCCTGCACGCTTAGAGGACGGAATCAATTATGATCTGTTGTCTTTAAATTTGACGGCAAGAAAGCAGCGAAAAAGCTGATTGCAAATTCGTGTTTTCCTGGTACTATGCTCTTTCCGATAGAATTTACAAAGAGGAGGCCAGAGGTATAGACACTGGGCCTGCACAGTTGTTAATGTTTGGTACGGCACATTTTCTGTGTTACTGTGGTTTTCAAGCGGTAGACAGCCACCGTATGCAAGAGGAATGAATCGAGCATGCTCACCGAGGAGGAGTCTGTCGTCGTCTACCAGCAGCCCTTGCTTGATGTTGCCACAGAGCCAAGGGGAGCATTAGACAAAGGAGTCGTGCACCGACTTAGGGCACCGTGGCTTCATGCATCTTACCCGGCATTCGGCGTCACGCATCTGGAAGTGTGAGAGAGATACCGACATGAATTTACCTGAATGTTCCACTCATGTTTCACAAAGCAGTCTCAATTCCAGAACCTTCCAAGTTCTTTTGACACTACTAACAGGATTGCAACACACCTTCGTGGACGCAAGATATGATGACAAGGAACCACTTCCTTCAAACAAAAATAATGTGGCGGGCGAAAGGATGCTCGTTTTAAAAGTCACGACATACTACCTAAGTACACGCTCGTGCAGTCGGAGCACAGGGGCGGATTCAGGGGGGTGATCCGGATGTCCTGAATTCTTTAATTCTGCATGTGTAAAAATTTAGGGCGTGGAAACGAGGGGGCGGGGGTCCAAACATATGATACAATGCCCAAAAATCTGACCCTCCCCCCTCCCCCTCCCTCTAGAAATACCTGCGTCCGCCCCTGGCGGAGCACACAAGCCCGCACCCCTCATTTATAAAATGACATATCCACACCGTACCGGCGTTACGCTGTATTCTTTTGACACACATGGACCTGATGTTGAGTACGTAATACGAGCGTACTTACGACTATCACGTTGAGGGCGTAGAAATGCTTGCCGCACAGTACACCACCTTCGTGGCGGTGGGATCGTTCTTGACGGGCCGACGATGGCGATCATCGTTTCGTTCCGCAACCGATGACGCCGAATATCCTACCGAGCGGCCTGAGGCCCGTCTCCACGTCGTACCTCTCGCTCGGCGTCTCGGGGAAGCGGAGCCAGCCGCGCCGGACCCCGACGCGACGCACGATAGCGACGGACACGACGCGGACAGAGACGCCGACTGTCTTCAGTCCCAGCGCTGCGTGCTCGTCGCTCGCCACCGAACTTTCGAAGCACTCCGGTGAAAACGAAGTTTACAACACTTGAAGCTCCACAGTCGTGAACGTCCACGAGCTTCGTTTCGCAGTTTCTTCACCTCCGGTTCCTCGCGCCAACGTTGTCTCGCGCTGCCGGCACTGCGTCTCACGCTTGCAATCCTCCGGGAGCTCGAATGCAGCACGGTGCTGCCGGTAAGTCTTCCCGGCGAAAACAATAGCTAAATTAGTTGAAAAGTGGCATAATCACCCGACGACGACGCGGTTTTGAATAATATGACCAACGAAAGACACCTAATCAGGAACTAGTACCTTTTGCAACGCACTCGGTACAAAACGAAACATCAACATATCGACATGCAACGTGGTCGAAGCGAGCGTCTGGTGGTTTGAAAAGATGTAGAGGGCTCTTTGTATGACGCTGAACCTTGGAGCGTTGGCAAGAGGTGCAAGACCGCGTCCAGAGGCGAATGTCTCGGTTGATGTTGGGCCAGACATATCTCGAGCAGATGAGTCGTTGGGTTGCTCGAATACCAGGATGGTTCAGGTCATGGAGCGAGTGAAAGATGGGGCGTCGGAAAACGGGCGGGATGTACGGTCGGGGCGTACCCGTTGAGGTGTCGCATACCACCTCGCAGTTTGCAAGTGGTAGTGGTACCGGTTGAAGCTGCAGTGAGGTGGAGGACTCTTGCAGTCTCTGCAACTCGGCGTCATTCTGTTGGGCTGTGGCCAGTTTGGAGAAGTCGAGGTCAGGTGACGCACTGAGTGTTTCGACGCGTGACAGGGCGTCTGCCGCCTCGTTGTTCGCTCCACATACGTGGCGTAGATCAGTTGTATATTCTGAAATATAAGCTAGGTGACGAATCTCTCGGGTCGAATAGGAGGTTCGATTAGCGTGGAAGGCGAAGGTGAGGGGCTTGTGGTCCGTAAGGACATGGAAAACCCGGCCTTCCAGGAAATGTCTGTAATGCCGTATTGCTGCATAGATGGCAAAGAGTTCGCGACCAAACGTGCTGTAACGTGTCTCCGCCGGCTTCAACTTCTGTGAGAAGAAGCCAAGCGGAAACCAGTCCGTCTGGTTGTACTGTTGTAGCACGGCTCCCACTGCGACATCTGAAGCGTCGACCATAAGTCTCGTGGGTGAGTCTGGTCGTGGGTAGACGAGAAGAGCTGTGTCGACAAGAGCTTGCTTTGCGGCCTTGAATGATTCCTCTGCCATCGAATTCCATTCGACCGGTGATGTGGGACCTTTTGGTGAGCGCAGCAGATCTGTTAAGGGCTTGAGAATTTGGGCGCAGTTGTTAATGAAGCGTCGATGGAAGTTGACGAGGCCCAAGAATTCTCGCAGCTTACGAAGCGACTTGGGTTGCGGAAAGTCTCTGATGGCTTCCATTTTCGAAGGTAACGGGTGAATGCCTTCGGGTGTCACTCGGTGTCCTAAGAACTCGAGGTCGGATGTTCCGAAGACACATTTTGCTGCGTTGACGACGAGACCATAGTTGCGTAGCTGCCCGAAGAGTAAGCGCAGATGTTGTTCGTGCTCTTCCGG
Organism: Ixodes ricinus; assembly: GCA_037355805.1. Lineage (NCBI taxonomy): Eukaryota > Metazoa > Arthropoda > Arachnida > Ixodida > Ixodidae > Ixodes > Ixodes ricinus. The sequence continues at coordinate 13,794 of JAZHYW010069574.1, forward strand.
GGAACTGCTCGCGATGAGGAGGTCGTCAACGTATGCAAACACGAAGGGTAGCCCGCGTGTCACTTCGTGTATAAATCTTTGAAATGTTTGTGCAGAATTTCGAAGCCCGAAGGGCATTCGCACAAACTCGAATAATCCGAATGGCGTGGTGACAGCAGTTTTCGGAATGTCAGCTGGCTCGATAGGTATGTGGTGGTAAGCTTTTACCAAGTCCACCTTGCTGTAAATGCAGGTCCCGTTGAGTTGCTCTGTGAAGTCATGCAGGTGTGGTAGAGGGTAGCGATCTGGCAACGTATTGGCGTTGAGGGCGCGATAATCGCCGCACGGCCTCCAGTCTCCTGGGTCCTTCTTGGGCACCATGTGTAGAGGTGATGCCCAGCAGCTGTTCGACGGCCGAATGATTCCGAGCTCGAGCATGTGCTCGAATTCCCGTCGAGCCGTTTGGAGTCGTTCACCGGAGAGGCGACGAGGTCGTGCGTATACAGCCGGACCAGAGGTGACGATGGTGTGAGTGACACCATGCTTGGTCGGTTGTGCCATGTTGGAAGGCCTCGTGACTTCAGGAAACTCGGCAAGTATATATGCGAATCCCGTAGATGGTAAGATTTGGCGTATGCCAAGGGATGAAACGGTTGCAAACATCCCATTTACAGCTAGACGTGTCGTACCGTCGAAAAGACGACGGTGGCGCATGCTGACATCTAAGTTAAAGTTGGACAGAAAGTCAGATCCTAAGATGGGACACTTGACGTCAGCGATGATGAAGAGCCACCTGAAAATTCGGCGTAGTCCTAGATCGAGAGTCATTGATCGCATACCGAAGGTGGGTATGGTAGATCCATTTGCTGCGATTAGGTTTCTGCCTTTATCCAGGTGTCTTCTCTCTGCTGCTGTGGGTGGGATGACGGACACTTCGGCGCCGGTGTCGACAAGAAGTCTGCAGCCGGTGAACCGATCAGCAATGTAGAAAAGGCGGCATGCTGGTCGGCCGGAGTCACTTACCGCCTTTAGTGACTGGCCGGGGTGTTTTCCTGCCAGACACAAGGGGGTGACACTTCAGGGCTCGCTGTCCGTACTTTCGGTGGTACCAGCAGGTACTCGGACTTGGGGACGGCGATCGCGCTCGAGCGGAAGATGGGTTCCTCCGGTGAGAAGGGCTGCGTTGCGAAGAACGCCGCGTTCCATCGGCATGTTTTTGCAGAGACGCGACGGTCGCTGTCAGCTGGTCGACCTTTGCTTGAAGTTCCTGTAGGGCGGTTGTCGACAACTGAGGCTCTGTCAACGCAGCTACCGTCGGTACCGCGTACTCCGCCACACGGTCAGCCATTTCCGCAAGACGGTCCAAGGACATGTCGTTTGCTGGGGCTAGGACCATGCGAATGCCTTGCGGTAGCCGTTGCAAGAACAGTTCCCGTAAGATGGAGTTGTTCACGTCGGAGGCCTGTTCTCCAAGAAGCTGGCGCATCCGGTGCAGGAGTTGCGACGGCCGTTGGTCTCCAAGTTCTTCGGTTGTCAGAAGACGTTGGAGTCGACTGGTGGTCGATTCTGACTTCCTTAGTAGAATAGCGGCCTTCAGTTGGTCGTAGGCATCTGCAGGTGGGGTCGCCGCGAGCACGTCGTCGAGTTCGTCAGCGATGTCAGGTGGTAGGGCGGATACTACGTAGTAGTATCTGGACAGCTGGGTGTTGACTCTCCTCAAGTGAAATTGGGCCTCTACCTGAGCGAACCAAGATCGAGGGTTCTTTGCCCAAAATGGTGGGAGTCGTACCTGTAGTGTGGCCAGTGCTGTGTTTTCGAGAGATGCCTGGTCCACGACGTTGTCCGATGTCCCGTGCTCGTCCGCGTGAAGAGACCCGTCGGCTCGGTTCATGACCCTGAAGTGCGGTCCGGGATGCTGGTCAGCGGATGAGTTCGCTGATGTGTCGAGGTTGGAATCCGTCTTTGGAGGTCGTCCGGGTCACCAATTGAAGTGGCCAAGGTGGCCCTTCATTTATTTACAAGAGGTATTTGAAGATTGCCGCCCGGACCGGGAACCAGCCAGCTGATGGTGTAGCCGTGGAAGCCTTCCTCGAGCGATCTGCTCGAGCGATCTCCTCGAGCGATATCTCGTGGAGCTTCTTCTTTTCTTTCCCGTGCGCACTGGTGCGGGTCTTTTCGCGTGGCCCGCTTTCTGTGAGCCACATCGCTATCGCGAACACCTAGTCGCTACAGGGTCATTCCACGTCAAACGTCCCAGACGTTGCGCTCGACGCCTTCCGAGTGCTAAAAAAAGAAAACATGGCGGCATTTTGCCGCAATTTTTGGCGGATATTTTTTTAGATGACGTGAGCGCGGTTTTAATTTAAAAAAAGCGTGAAACGAGGCATCACTCAATAATTGATGAAAAATCAGCTTTTTAGTGAAACACCTAACAATATATTTTCTTAAAATTGCACGGCTTTTGACTCACAATGTGGATGGGCTTGTAAAGGTTTGTTTAATTTAAATATTAAAAAAACTAAAACAAAAAAACCTAAAATTATTAGGTTCTTTCTTTGGACTTAATAGAACTTTTTATCGGCTGCCCTGCAGGTATATAATCTATAAACAATTCTAAAACCGCTCAAGTAAACAAAATTCCTGAAGTTTCAAAAAAGTGCGTTTTGACGCATAAACAGCCGTTTATTTCACCCTGAGGTGGTTCAAGTAAAAACACAAAATATGGTGGGTTTGGAAAAACAATAAATAATATTTTTGCTTCTGAAGGTGTAATCAAAGTAATTCTTGTTTAAAGCAAGAAAACAATTTTGAAGTTGAACTCTCGCACCACAACCCGGTGTCGCTTCTAACGCCCTCTTGCCGCACAGCACGCCACCATGCGACGATAGCTGACGCGATTAGGTCCAGAGAAAGGAACGGAGTTTTCTGCTCGCTTCCCTTGTCCGTCTTTCCGGCTGCAAGGAAGAAATGGCGGGTATCGTGTAATAATCGGAGGTGCCGCCATTGCGTAGCAGTAGCAAATTCGTTGTGCCTTTGTACCTGAGGGCGGCTCAAAACGGGATGCCTAAACGACGGCGGCATCAAGGACCAGGACTTCTTCATGCCATAGCCAAAGATCCCACGGCCACCATCCGATTCTTCTAAAATAAAATTGATGGCTCCTTCACCGTTACGTTTGTGGTGCGTCTCTAACATATTTTTTTTTACAACGAAACAAATTTCATGGGGTGATGTATGCAGGCTTGAACTAGTAAGAGTGGGGTGGAACCACGAGTCATTGAATAATTGATGAAAAGTAAGGTTTATTTTACGGAACACTGGAATATTTTTGCCTAAAACCCTACGGTATTTGGATTGCATGTAACAGGGATCGCGATCACGGAATTCTGGTCTGCTCTGAAGCAGTTTTAAAAATAAGGAATATATGACATTTTAGCATATTTTTAGTTTTGTTACAAACTATGGCTTCGCTGCATGCGACTTTAAATACTCTTAAATACCCTGTAGGTATACTCGTACCACAAAAAAAAAGGTTCCAGGCCGTACAACTAAATATCTTGCAGACAAAAAAAAACTAAATTTGTGCAAAATTGCGTTTTGCCGTATACAGAGCCGTCAATTCTGGCTTGAGGTGGCCCAAAGAAAAATACATTAAATGTTAACTCTCTACAAACGAGTTTATTTCCTTTTTTCCTTGAAAGTTTAATTAAAGTAATTTTGTTCTAAAGATGAAAAACATTTTGAAGTTGAGCTTTTGTGCCGCAACCTGGCGGTCGTTCCTTGCGCCTCTTCACTGCACAGCACGCCATCGTCGAGCCTGCCAGCAAAGCGCGCGACGGATGTCACGGTGCGCACGCAGGTAGAAAGCAGGACCTCGAGTTGTCGGGTACATCTTGCGGGAACAGGCTTTTTCTACCCTTGTTGCTTTGTGGCTTCTCCTATTTTGACCGTTTTGCGCGGCTGTGTCCTCCTGTGGGACTTCCACTATCTTGATATCAGCAAATGCTTAGCGCTGCCAGGTAAGAGCATCTACTAGTATGCAGCTGGCTGTCTTTTCCGTACACATCGCAATCACGCTCTCTTCTCGACGTCAGGACAGATGTAGACAGCAACACAAAAGCCCCGTGAACGGGTAGTTTCATACGACCAGGCGATGTGGTGTTAACGAATGCGCGCAGTTGGAGGCTCACGCCTCGTTTGTGTTTAAATCGGCTTTGAAACGGCGAATTCTTGCGTTGCTGACTAGTTCCGCTTTTCACCGCAGTATGCGTGACAGCTAGATTTCGCGGCGATATTATCGCGTTTACCTTTTAGGAGAAGTCCACGTCAGCTGCTGCCGCCCGTATTAGGCATCGCGTTTCGAGCCGCCCTCGGGTACAAAGGGCACAACGGGCCTGTTATTGCTACGCGCTGGCGGCACCTCCGATTATTACACGATACCCGCCGTTTTTTTCCGTTGCAGCCGGAAAGACGGGTAAGGGGAAGCAAAAGACAACTCCGTTCTTTTTTTGAACCTAATCGTGTAGCTATCGTCGCAGGTGGCGTGCTGTGCGGCGAAGAGGCGTTGAAAAGTGACGCCGGATTGTGTTTCGAAAGCTCAACTTCAAATATTGTTTGCTCGCTTTAAACAAAAATTACTTTGATTAAACTTTCGGAATGAAAAGATTATCAATTGTTCTTTCAAACCTACCATATTTGTATTTTTACTTGGACCACCTCAGGTGAAATAAGCGGCTGTTTATGCGTCAAAACGCACTTCTTTGCAAATTCAGGATTTTTGTTTACTGCGAGATATTTAATTGAGCTGGTTTTAAACATTGTTTTATAGATTATATACCTGCAGGGCAGCCGGTAAAATGTTCTATAAAGTCCCGGAAGCAATTAGATATTTTTTGATAAAATAACAAATATGTTAAAAGTTTTAAAGTTTTTTAGTTTTAAAAAAATATTTAAGTAAACAAAACTTTACAAGCCCAACCACATTGTAAGTCAAAAGCCGTGCAAATTTAAGAAAATATATTGTTGGGTGTTTCACTAAAAAGCTGATTTTTCATCAATTACTGAGTGATGCCTAGTTTCACGCTGTTTTAAAAAGTTTAAACCGCGCTCACGTCATCAAAAAAAATGTTTAGCCATAAATATTTCAGGGCATGGCTATAAACATTGCAACAAAAAGACGTGAATTTTTTTTGTTTTGAAATCGGAAGGGGTCGAGCGCAACGTCTGGGACGTTTGACAAGGAATGACCCTATGTTGTCACGTCCGGTAGCCGACTCCGCACACATTTTTCTAAAGAAATTACATCACTCTTGCTTCCAACCAATCAGACGTGAAGACGTCACTTCCGTGTACTTTTAAAAGGAACATGTACAATGTCGAACCTAGCTATCCACGTGGCAAAAGTTACGACGATGGCTTTCTGCGCCCTCGCGCCGTCCCTTCGCCAGTGCCGTTACTTCCGCGAGCGGCAACTCAGTTCAGTACATAGCCAGACCACAACCAAGAAAACGTCGCGGTTTCGCTGGCCGTAGTACCAGCAATCTACCAATTTGCACATAACCTCCCCAACGCGCACGAGAAACGTTTAGCTTCGCGTCTTTATCTCCTTCCATCTTTGGCAACGAATTTTTCTGCCCGTCCGACTCGTCGCTCCACGCTCCACCTCGTCACCTGGGCTATGTTCCAAATCTTACCCCAATGGATCCGAGTTACTCCAGCGGGTCGTGTCACGTGACAAAACAGACTGAAAAACGGGAAAAACGCAGGACGCGGGTAGGTTTTGGAACGCCCAGGTACAAAACTCTTACCCTGGAGTAAGATCGAGTAAATTTTGGAGAAACGGCCCTCGTTCGCAACGTAGAAATATTATAATATACGCTAGAGGTTTTACTGGCGCTACTGTCTATGCGACTTCCGGTGCCTCAGGTCCCTCCGGTTTCAAACTGAAGCCTGCTGAACAATCGTATTTTCGGAGCGTTTCGGAGGCTTGCGGCAGCATGCTCAAGGCACGTTTTCTACTCGTTCGTCGTCATTTGCCGAAAAATTTCTTCAAAGACTAAGGCTATACGCACGACGTCGTGCACCTCGACCAGAAAAGCCGTACGCAACGCGAAACTCCTTGGTACTCGTTAAAAGCAACTGTCAAAACGGCACGTTCGTGGGTATAACGTAGCATATTGGTGGCGCGTCCGCCTTATACGCAAGGGACCCGGGCTCGATCCCCAGGGTGGGCCACCATTTTTTTTTCTTTTTTTTTACTCGAGCATTTTGTTTTGTCGATGCATTTGGCGATATTTACATTTCTTTTTCACGATTAACACAAAAAAAAACCCCAATAAACTGGAATGTTTTTGAGGCAACTTTGCTCGACTAAATGGCATGGGACTCCCTTTCCGCAGCTGCATGGGGGACAGCGGGCTTGGGTTGCCGTGATACTTGCCATTCAGAACACGTGGACATTTGTACGGAAGCGCAGTGCCGTAGGAAAATGGCACAACTCGTCGAAAGCCAGTTTCGCCGGTTTCGCGCGTGGATCAAAGCTTCTTCCTGGCACGCCGAGGCACTGCGTCCTTGTGCCTTCGCACGCTTGGATACCGATCAGGAATCGGCGCCGCGGCAAATTTCTGACGGCGTGTCAGACGTATAGGTATCTTAGCATCATATCGGCTACGGAGTTCTGGATCGTCCAGCTGTTTGTCACGTCTAAATACAAGACACGCACTCATTCAAGAACTAAAATGTTACGTACCATGCGTGGCGAGGGTAATCCATAAAACATTTATTTAAATTCTAAAAAAAGGATTGATCTGACGAGAACATTGATTACCGAGAGCTTCGGTCACCGCAGCCGCCCCGAGATTGACGAGGGACAAATTAGACTACTAGCCATATATTCGAGGTCATTGTTCAGGCGAAAAAGGTCCATAGAATAGAAAAGATGGTCGTGACCCCTTCCGCCCTTCCATTCAGCAGGGCGATAGGGCGTACGGTCTGCAGGTATGAAGCGACTAGGCCTTTTTCGTGACCGAGCTCGGCTCCTTGTCCGCTCTGTCGGTACAGTCGTAGTGGTTCCTTTGACTGTTTCCGGGAATCCTAGGCGTGTAGTTGAAGTTATTTCTTTCCGGTCTTTACTTGAAGTCGGAACGCGCCCGAAGTCGAAAAGTATTTAGAAACAATTCCGTCACTTTTCGCGGCGAAATACGGGCGACCGAGCGACGTGGACGGACATGTCGGCTGCAAATGAAGTGCGGAAGACAGCTCGAATGCTGTTTTGGAAATCCTTCGTAAGTTACGCAAAACTCGCGATCATTTCGCTTCGTCAATACAAGATTCCTTACATTTTTTCGTCGTAAGATAATTTTGTGAATCTGGCCTCTGTTTTGACGCACATAATACTGTGGTGCAAAAATATACTACAAAATATAGGTTGGCAACTTTTCTTATTTATGTGAGAAGTAAAAGGATACTTTAAAAAATCTATCTGGCTTCAATCCATTCGGCTTGGGCTTGCTATCCGGCTGTTGTGAGTGGTGGTGTAACGGTGCACCTGGGAACACCCTCGCCTCGCCTGCCGATTTTTTGGAGAAGAGGATTCGCGTGATGGGAGCACGAGTACGCTCGCCGGGTGTCTCCGGTCGAAGGGGGTGTAAGGGAGCGCGATACACCCACATACACCCTTTTTTTCTGGAGAGTGCAATCTATAGAGTGCGGCCACTTGAAAGCCCCCCCCCCCCGCCCGGATCATTGGAGTGTCGCTTGTAGTGCCAGCGTCTGGGAAGGGAACTTATTATTTTGCAGACCACATAGCAGCTTCTGGCACCGTACGCGTAATATCTGCTGCCTGGGAAACAAGAACGTATCGCTCTTTATACAGGCACTGGAACGACATCGTTGGACTTGACGCCGCCATTCCGTGGGTCCACAAAGTCCTTTACAACATCGTATTTACTAAGACAAAATATAAAATTTTGCATCATTATGTGTACCTGAAAATGCACCGGGGTAGGAATTGTTTTTAAAGTTTAACTGCTGCACACCTTTGTAGAAGACAACTTAATTTAAATATGCGTTCGCGCCGGGGTCGTGTATTTTCCGGTAAAATCGACCGCGGCGCGGAAAACTTCGAAAAAGATTTTCCGGCAAACAAGAACAATCACTTCACCAACTCGTGAGGGTAACCCTCTTAACCCTCGTGCTCGTAACCCTCGTGACTTCACACATGACGTCACATGTGACGTTCTTATGAAAAACGTCCTATAATGCAACGCGCGGTTGCGCCGACGGCGACGGCGTCGCTTGTCAAGCCGGAAATGGGCGCCTAATGGCGCGTTCACACTGGGAGCGGATCCGCAAACGCGAAGCGGATCCGCGCGTTCTCAACCGCAAAGCGGCTGAGATCGAGCGGTTTGAGCGCATTTTTGCCAACCGCTTCGGAACCGATTTCTCCCAAACGCTTTCACGAACCGCAAAGCGGCAACCAATCGGAAATCAACGCTGACGTGACGTCAGTGTGTTTCAAAACAAGATGGCACCTGTCGCTGGCGAGGCGTCCAAGGCGCTGTAGTCCTAGCGTTACAGCAGACAAATCAACGGAGAAACGTGATGTTCACGTTCGTCACTTGAGTCCGCCGCGAAAGATATATGACTCGTAATCTTAACGGGCTTTGCACCGGTGATTTGGTTCGGGTAAGAGTTTGTTTATTATTCCGGGTGCCCCATCATGAAGCTCGCTGCCTTGCAAGTCTCTGCCCGTAGAACGTCAGAACCCGCCCCTGATCGACCGAAATGTCAGCTTTTGTACCCACTAAGATAGTCGCGGGAACTATTGAAAGCTTTTGACACCGTGCATGACCACCACGAAGGCCGATAGAGACGTCGTGAGCCTGATTGCTTAGCCAACGCAATACCGCGAAGCGGGCAGTGTACCTGCGCTAGCTCGACTCGCAACGAGTACTACTAACAAAAGAAATAAAGGGAACATACTCAAAAAATAAAGTGTACGTACCAGACGATGCAGAGGTGATCCATACGGCGTTTATTTGAGCTTAATGTCAAACAAACAGTAGACTCGATCGACGTTCGGGTGACGAGAGGAGATCCGCCACCAACGAAGCCACGACCGGCTAGCACCGAACACATTCCCGCACCACGGTCCATCCCCACCGTTCACAACTTCGAAATTGATAAGAACGAACAACGAGGGAAGACACTGGCCCTCTTTCCCGAAAACAAGGTCAGCTATTCACGCGGGAAGGGTCCGCTTCGAAGAAAAGGTCGGGGTATCCTGTTCTGAGTCAGCAAGGCGCGCCTAGCTGGGCTTTGCTTGCGGGCGAAGTCGAGGGAAGCACAGGCGAGTTTTGCGGGTCCATGTCTCTTTTTTCGCTGCCTGAACTCGTGATGCGTACGAACGGTGCGAACATGCCGAAGAAAAAAGTTCAGGGTGCCAAAATAGCAAAATTTAGGCTTTGGATCGTGGATTAAAGTGGATTTTGGATTGTAAAACAGGGTTGCCAAACGCAACTCTCAAAAGATCACGCGTTATCGCCGAGAAACCTCCAACCGCCTCTCGCCAACCGCCTCTGGGTGTGTCTGAACGGGGACGCTCGCGAACCGCATCCGCAACCGCTTCGCGAACGCGGATCCGCTTCCAGTGTGAATGCGCCATAAGAGCGTGCTCTAAAACGCATGTCAGAGGCACGCGTATAGGAAGTATTCACTGGACAACATATTTGTGGGTGCTGTTTAGCGCTGCAGAACCCAGGGATCCTGGGTTCAATCCCCAGCCCCTGCCCGTTTCGATCTGGATGAGCATCGTACCGGCGTGCTCTCGTGTATCACTACTGCGTGGTGCACGTTAAAGACCCCAGGCTAGCGGTTGTACTGCGCTGGCTAAATTGCTCATCTACAGCGAGTGACTCGTCGCAACTTTAAATGGCTGACCAACTACACGCTGTGGTAAGTTATCCCCACAAGCCCAATGGGTGCTGTTTAGAGCGCATGCTCAGAACGAGCTCACATCCATAGGCTGCTAAGACCGGCAGTCTTGATGGTGCGAAATGCACGTTGCAAAAGAACTGTGGAACCTCGCCATCAGCACGCGCTCAGAATTCGCGCACACAGATATGGCCGCCAGTGAATACTCCCTATACTAAACTTCAGGGTCGCCGCTGCTGCGAAGGTTTTGTGCAAGCATGTTGCAAATGATCGACGTTTAAATCCCGCCCTTTCTTTCCCAGGACCACCAGATTTGTGGACGGGAACTTCACTCGTGGACGGGAACTTCACTCGCGTTACTTTATGAGATAAGCCATTTTACAGCATGAAAACTGACAGAACGCACAAGAACGCGATCATCCACGATAAACTATACCTTGAATGAAATGTTCGCTTAACGGCAAATATTTTCTCCTTTATTTTACTTAACCAATATTTTCTACAATTGCGCTTGTCTGTGCTCTTGTCTGCCATTTCTGTGACTGAAATAATTCACCGGGTGTCTTTCACGTAGACGTGTGCAGCGTCCTTCGGTGGAAAGATACAGAGCATCATTTCAATGTTACAGGGACCTTATGCTGCACTTCTCATTGTCACCCATGCCTCTGCCTCAGCATGTTTTCTTTGTTGCTCGTAGTGAACACACCGAGGTCCCATTTGATTGCGGATGGTAAAAAAAAAAGCCTCCCGAATGTGTTCTTGATTAACGCCACATAGATTAGTCGAATCCTACGTACATCCTCTTGTATATCCATGGAATGGCATAAGAGTCGGATAAAGCCCACTCAGCAATCGGACCCGAGCCCGATGGCGAGCATACTTCGATGCGACGATTGGACATGACGCGCAGCCGAATCAGCGCTCGTGCCCAATGTGTGTCTTTTGCTCGATCTCATTTTGATCACATCAAAACTATAACGCGCAGGCTTTGATAACTGTCGGTGGTGTTGTCCCAACGCCGTCTGCTTTTTAGGAGATCCTCAAGCTATGGTCTGGCAATAATACTGCTTCTCGAAGGAGTGGTATTATTGTGCAGACATGCCTATCCTAATCTCTCAAGGCTTGCACGCCTTTAGACATGCTTAGAAGAAGGTTTAGAGGGTCGCACAATATCGGGGTACGTAGGCGTCAAGAAATCTCTAGATTACGTAGTGAATAATATAGGCATCTTATGGAAAGTATATCAGCAGGGACGGTTCACCGAAGTATATTTTAAATATTTGCTAGTGGTGAATACTAATCAAACTCTCGCTACTCACCCTAGAGCAACTATAAACATGCCTTTCGTAGGCTGTACACAGTGTAGCACGATTGATCACGTGAAAGAGTTAACTATTTTACCGCCCCGGTGTCGCGTATGTTTAAGGCGTAGATTTTCAGTATTTTTAGAAAACAAATGCGACGGTTCTTGGTGTTCATTTATATATATATATATATATATATATATATATATATATATATATGTATATACATATGTATATATACATATCTATGATCTGTTTTTGCAAACGCAAAAAATAAACGACAATTATATTTTAAAAAGTTTTATATTGAACAAAGAGCACTCCTAGCTGCAGGATCACCCAAGCAAATGTTTATCGGTGCTTTTGTCCTTTATTCTATATTCTTTATTCTTTATTCAGAGATTACCCCACAGTGCCCGAGGGCGTTACAGCAGGAGGGTTACAGTGCGAAAAAAGACCTTCAGTTTCACTGCATATTTGCCGCTGAGAGAGCCCAATCCACTGTTGTATCGTTTTAACAAAAAAAGTGTTGGCATACATGTTCGTTTTGGTGTGGTATTCTCTAATTTTGAAAGCTCGATCGTTCTGTTGAGAAATATAATATGGCTCTTTTAATTTCACTTCTGTTTTAAATTATAAAAAACAGAAATTTTAAACTCATTTTCTTTTTACTGCGGGCTGAGAGATGTTCTAATTCAGTTGAGTCTTTCATTTGGGTACCGCTCTCTCTCCGCCCGTACCGCCCCAACGGACCTAGCGAGCTCTATTTTGTATTTTTTCAAGTTTGTCTATTAAAGTTATTTGTTCCGGGTCGCAGACGGCACAGCCATATTCCAAAATCGGCCTAAATACGCGGTTTCCTTTAAGTTAGGGAGTGAACATTTTAGGCTTCGTTGAATAAAGTTCAGTTCCCTGCCAGCCTTTAAAATCACGTCATCCACATGAGAATTCTACGGGTAGTCACTTAATAGCGTGAGACATAAGTATTTATCAGTAGACTCTCTGTCTACTATATTGGTATTTATATTACACTGGGTTTGAATTCTCTTCTTCTTTTAGTAAAACATTAATGTACATACGTTTTGGGATTTAAAGTCAATTTCACTTAGAGCACCACGTAGTAATGCACTCTAAATCTTTTTGTCACTGGCTGGCATCATCTTTGTCACAAATTTTTCTATACACCTACGCAATCATCCCCAAACAACCGAACTACAAGTTGAAATACTCAAGGAAATATTATCGATATATATTGAGCAAAAAGTGGTCCTAAGAGAGAGCGCTGTGGGAGCCCTGATCTAACATTAACCTATGCCGGAATTTTACCATTCACTAATACACATTGACAACGCTCTAGGCAAATTATTTTCTATCCAACTTAGTGCCGTCAAGTCTATACTTAACATCTCAAGTTTATTGAGCAGAAGTGAATGCGAAGCCGTAACGAAAGCCTTGTGAAAATCTAGGAATATACAATCTGTTTGGCCTCGCTCATCAACATTAGATGACAAGTCATGATAAAATTTCACAAGTTGCATGGTGCAAGATAAGTTCTTACGGAAACCGTGCTGTTCTTTAGATAACATCTTGTTTTAGAGCGCAGCTCTCAGGCGCCTGTTTCCGGCTTGAGCGGCGTCGCTTTCAGCGTCGCCGTCGGCGCAACTGCGCGTTCCGATTATGGGACGTTTCCCATAATCCAACACGCGGCTTCACGAGTGACGTCACGACGTTTATCATAGCGTGACGTTTCCCATAATGCGACAGTGACGTTTCCCATAATGCAACGCGCGGCTTCACGAGTGACGTCACCACGTTTCCCATAATATGATGTTTCTCGTAATGCGACAGGTGAGGTTTCCCATAATGCAACGCGCGGTTTAACGAGTGACGTCACGACGTTTCCCATTATGCAACGCGCGGCTTCCCGAGTGACGTCACGTCGTTTCTCTATATATGACGTTTCCCATAATGCAACGCGCGGTTTAACGAGTGACGTCACGACGTTTCCCATTATGCAACGCGCGGCTTTCCGAGTGACGTCACGACGTTTCTCATAATATGACGTTTCCCATAATGCGACAGTGACTTTTCCAAAATGCAACGCGCGGCTTCACGAGTGACGTCACCACGTTTCCCATAATATGATGTTTCTCGTAATGCGAGAGTGAGGTTTCCCATAATGCAACGCGCGGTTTAACGAGTAACGTCACGACGTTACCCATTATGCGACGCGCGGCTTCCCGAGTGACGTCACGACGTTGCTCATAATATGACGTTTCCCATAATACGACAGTGACTTTTCCAAAAATGCAACGCGCGGCTTCACGAGTGACGTCACCACGTTTCCCATAATATGATGTTTCTCGTAATGCGACAGTGAGGTTTCCCATAATGCAACGCGCGGTTTAACGAGTAACGTCACGACGTTATCCATTATGCAACGCGCGGCTTCCCGAGTGACGTCACGACGTTTCTCATAATATGACGTTTCCCATAATACGACAGTGACTTTTCCAAAAATGCAACGCGCGGCTTCACGAGTGACGTCACTACGTTTCCCATAATATGATGTTTCTCGTAATGCGACAGTGAGGTTTCCCATAATGCAACGCGCGGTTTAACGAGTAACGTCACGACGTTATCCCATTATGCAACGCGCGGCTTTCCGAGTGACGTCACGACGTTTCTCATAATATGACGTTTCCCATAATACGACAGTGACTTTTCCAAAATGCAACGCGGCTTCACGAGTGACGTCACCACGTTTCCCATAATATGATGTTTCTCGTAATGCGACAGTGAGGTTTCCCATAATGCAACGCGCGGTTTAACGAGTAACGTCATGACGTTTCCCATTATGCAACGCGCGGCTTTCCGAGTGACGTCACGACGTTTTTCATAATATGACGTTTCCCATAATGCGACAGTGACTTTTCCAAAAATGCAACGCGCGCTTCACGAGTGACGTCACCAGGTTTCCTACAATGTGACATTTCCCGAAATTGCGACAGTGACGTTTGGCATTATGCAACGCGCGTTGCATTATGGGACGTTTCCCATAATGCAACGCGCGGCTTCGCGAGTGACGTCGTCATGTTTCCCATAAGTGACATTCCCCATAATGCAACAGTGACGTTTCCATAATGCAACGCGCGGCTATACGAGTAGCATCACGACGTTTCCCATAATATGACGTTTCCCATAATGCGACAGTGACGTTTCCCATAATGCAACGCGTGGCTTTACGAGTGGCATCACGACGTTTACCATAATATGACGTTTCCCATAATGCGACAGTGACGTTTCCCATAATGCAACACGCGGCGCCACGAGTGACATCGTGACGTCACTCGTGACCTTCGTGACGTCACGAGTGGCGTCACGGCGCTCTCTCACTGCTCACGGCGTTTCCCATGATACGACAGTGACTTTTCCAAAAATGCAACGCGCGAATAATGAGTGACGCCCCGCGATCGCTTCCTCACAATATGACGTTTCCCATAATACGACAGTGACTTTTCCAAAAGTGCAACGCGCGGTTTACCGAGCGACGTCACCGCGCCTGCATATGATGTTTCTGTAGCCGCGAGCAGTAAGGTTCCCATAATGCCAGCGCGCGTTTGCCGAGCATCGTGACGAGGTTATCCATTACGTAATACGTCATGGCCTCCGATGACGTCACGCCGCTTCTCATAATATGATGTTTCCCACCACTCAATGACAGTGAGCTTTTCCAAAATGCAACAGCGCGGCTTCACGAGTGACGTCTTACCACGTTACTTCCATATCACGCGGTATGCCGTCAACGTCGACGAAGTGAGGTTTCCCATAATGCAACGCGCAGCGTTTAACGAGTAACACGCGACGTTATTCATTACGCAACGCTGTGGCTTCCCGAAAGTGACGTCACGACGCTTCGCGACGTTTCATAATACGACAGTGACTTTTCCAAAAATGCAACGCGCGGCTTCGCCGAGACGACCGCCGGACGCTTCTTCTTAATATGACGTTTCCCATAATGCGACAGTGACTTTTCCAAAAATGAAACGCAGCGGTTCCTAACGAGTGACGTCACCACGTTTCCCATAATATGATGTTTCTCGTAATGCGACAGTGAGGTTTCCCATAATGCAACGCGGTTTAACGAGTAGCGTCACCGTTATCCGTTGCAACCGTGGCTTCGAGTGACGTCACTGACGTTTCACATGGCGTTTCCATAATGCGACAGCACTCTTCCAAAAATGCAACGCGCGGCTTCACGAGTGACGTCACCACGTTTCCCATAATATGATGTTTCTCGTAATGCGACAGTGAGGTTTCCCATAATGCAACGCGCGGTTTAATGAGTAACGTCACGACGTTATCCATTATGCAACGCGCGGCTTCCCGAGTGGCGTCACGACGTTTCTCATAACGTGACGGCTTCCGCTGATACGCACAGTGACTTTTCCAAAAATGCAACGCGCGGCTTCTCATCGAGCGGCGTCACCACGTTTCCCATAATACGATGTCTTCGTCATGCGGCAGCGAGGTTTCCCATAATGCAACGCGCGGTCTTGAAAGCGAGTAACGTCACGACGTTATCCATTATGCAACGCCCGGCTTCGAGTGATGCAGCTTCACCCGACGTTTCCCATAACATGACGTTTCTCGCAACGCGACAGTGAGGTTTCCCATAATGCAACGCGCGGTTTGCCGAATGACGTCGTACGACTGCTTACCCGTAAGGATAAGCTGCAACGCGACAGGCGAGTGTTTCCCATACGCACGGTTTAACGAGCAATGTCACGACGTTATACTGCGTAACGCTACGCTTCCCCGAGACGCCACGACAAGCCATAATATGACGCTTCCATACGCGACAGTGACTTTTCCAAAAATGCAACGCGCGGCTTTCACGAGTGACGTCACCACGTTTCCCATAATATGATGTTTCTCGTCATGCGACAGTGAGGTTTCCCATAATGCAACGCGCGGTTTAACGAGTAACGTCACGACGTTATCCATTATGCAACGCCCGACTTTCGAGTGACGTCACGACGTTTCTCATAATATGACGTTTCCCATAATGCGACAGTGACTTTTCAAAATACAGCGGCCTTCAGTGGCGTCACACCACGTTTCCCATAATATGATGTTTCTCGTAATGCGACCGTGAGGTTTCCCATAATGCAACGCGCGGTTTAACGAGTAACGCCACGACGTTATCCTTTATGCAACGCGTGGCTTCCGAGTGACGTCACGGCGTTTCTCATAATATGACGTTTCCCATAATGCGACAGTGACTTTTCCGAAAATGCAACGCGCGGCTTCACGAGTTGACGTCACCACGTTTCCCATATTATGATGTTTCTCGTAATGCGACAGTGAGGTTTCCCATAATGCAAAGCGCGGTTTAGCGAGTAACGTCATGACGCTTCCCATTATGCAACGCTGCGGCTTTCCGAGTGACGTCACGACGTTTCTCATAATATGACGTTTCCCATAATGCGACAGTGACTTTTCCATAAATGCAACACGCGGCTTCAGCGAGTGACGTCACCACGTTTCCCATAATATGATGTTTCTCGTCATGCGACAGTGAGGTTTCCCATAATGCAACGCGCGGTTTAACGAGTAACGTCACGACAGTTATCCATTATGCAACCAGCGGCTTCCCGAGTGACGTCACGACGTTTCTCATAATATGACGTTTCCCATAATGCGACAGTGACTTTCCCAAAAATGCAACGCGCGGCTTCACAGTGACGTCAGCCACGTTTCCCATAATATGATGTTTCTCGTAATGCGACAGTGAGGTTTCCCATAATGCAACGCGCGGTTTAACGAGTAACGTCACGACGTTATCCATTATGCAACGCGCGGCTTCCCGAGTGACGTCACGACGTTTCTCATAATATGACGTTTCCCATAATGCGACAGTGACTTTTCCAAAATGCAACGCGCGGCTTCACGAGTGACGTCACCACGTTTCCCATAATACGATGTTTCTCGTAATGCGACAGTGAGGTTTCCCATAATGCAACGCGCGGTTTAACGAGTAACGTCCACGACGTTATCCATTACGCACGCGCGGCTTCCGTGGCGATCACCACGTTTCTCATACCATGACGTTTCCCATAATACGACAGTGACTTTTCCAAAATGCAACGCAGCTTCACGAGTGACGTCACCACGTTTCCCATAATACGATGCTTCGTAACGTCGAGCCGTAAGCAGCTTTCACCATAATATGACGCGCTCTTTAATGCGAGCTGACGTGCATGACGTTTCCCATAATCAATGTTCCAACGCTGCTGGCTTCACGTAGCTAGCGTCACCACGTTTCCCATAACTTATGATGTTTCTCGCAATGTCGACAGTGAGGTTTCCCATAATGCAACAGCGCGGTTTAACGAGTAACGCCACGACGCTATCCCATTATGCAACGCGCGGCTTTCAGTGACGTCACGACGTTTCTCATAATATGACGTTTCCCATAATGCGACAGTGACTTTTCCATAAATGCAACGCGCGGCTTCACGAGTGACGTCACCACGTTTCCCATAATATGATGTTTCTCGTCATGCGACAGTGAGGGTTTCCCATAATGCAACGCGCGGTTTAACGAGTAACGTCAGACGTTATCCAGTTATGCAACGCGCGGCTTCCCGAGTGACGTCACGACGTTTCTCATAATATGACGTTTCCCATAATGCGACAGTGACTTTTCCAAAAATGCATACGCGCGGCTTCACGAGTGACGTCACCTACGTTTCCCATAATATGATGTTTCTCGTAATGCGACAGTGAGGTTTCCCATAATGCAACGCGCGCGTTTAACGAGTAACGTCGCGACGTTATCCATTATGCAACGCGCGGCTTCCCGAGTGACGTCACGACGTTTCTCATAATATGACGTTTCCCATAATGCGACAGTGACTTTTCCAAAAATGCAACGCGCGGCTTCACGCAGTGACGTCACCACGTTTTCCATATTCATGATGTTTCTGTAATGCGACAGTGAGGTTTCCCATAATGCAACGCACGGTTTAGCGATAACGTCACGACGTTATCTATTATGCAACGCGCGGCTTCCAGTGACGTCGCGACGCTTCTCATAATATGACATTTCCCATAATGCGACAGTGAGCTTTTCCAAAAAATGCAACGCGCGGCTTCACGAGTGACGTCACCACGTTTCCCATAATATGATGTTTCTCGTAATGCGACAGTGAGGTTTCCCATAATGCAACGCGCGGTTTAACGAGTAACGTCACGACGTTATCCATTATGCAACGCGCGTGACTTCCTGAGTGACGTCCACGACGTTTCTCATAATATGACGTTTCCCATAATGCGACAGTGACTTTTCCAAAAATGCAACGCGCGGCTTCACGAGTGACGTCAGCACGTTTCCCATAATATGATGTTTCTCGTAATGCGACAGTGAGGTTTCCCATAATGCAACGCGCGGTTTAACGAGTAACGTCACGACGTTATCCATTATGCAACGCGCGGCTTCCCGAGTGACGTCACGACGTTTCTCGTCAACATGACGTTTCCCATAATGCGATAGTGACTTTTCCAAAAATGCAACGCGCGGCTTCACGAGTGACGTCACCACGTTTCCCATAATACGATGTTTCTCGTAATGCGGCAGTGAGGTTTCCCATAATGCAACGCGCGGTTTAACGAGTAACGTCACGACGTTATCCATTATGCAACGCGCGGCTTCCCGAGTGACGTCACCACGTTTCCCATAATATGATGTTTCTCGTAATGCGACAGTGAGGTTTCCCATAATGCAACGCGCGGTTTAATGAATAACGTCACGACGTTATCCATTATGCAACGCGCGGCTTTCCGAGTGACGTCACGACGTTTCTCATAATATGACGTTTCCCATAATGCAACAGTGACTTTTCCAAAAATGCAACGCGCGGCTTCACGAGTGACGTCACCACGTTTCCCATAATATGATGTTTCTCGTCATGCGACAGTGAGGTTTCCCATAATGCAACGCGCGGTTTAACGAGTAACGTCACGACGTTATCCATTATGCAACGCCCGACTTTCCGGAGTGACGTCACGACGTTTCTCTATAATATGACGTTTCCCATAATGCGACAGTGACTTTTCCAAAATGCAACGCGCGGCTTCACGAGTGACGTCACCACGTTTCCCATAATATGATGTTTCTCGTAATGCGACAGTGAGGTTTCCCATAATGCAACGCGCGGTTTAACGAGTAACGTCACGACGTTATCCTTTATGCAACGCGTGGCTTCCGAGTGACGTCACGACGTTTCTCATAATATGACGTTTCCCATAATACGACAGTGACTTTTCCAAAAATGCAACGCGCGGCTTCACGAGTTGACGTCACCACGTTTCCCATATTATGATGTTTCTCGTAATGCGACAGTGAGGTTTCCCATAATGCAAAGCGCGGTTTAACGAGTAACGTCATGACGTTCCCATTATGCAACGCGCGGCTTTCAGTGACGTCACGACGTTTCTCATAATATGACGTTTCCCATAATGCGACAGTGACTTTTCCATAAATGCAACGCGCGGCTTCACGAGTGACGTCACCACGTTTCCCATAATATGATGTTTCTCGTCATGCGACAGTGAGGTTTCCCATAATGCAACGCGCGGTTTAACGAGTAACGTCACGACGTTATCCATTATGCAACCCGCGGCTTCCCGAGTGACGTCACGACGTTTCTCATAATATGACGTTTCCCATAATGCGACAGTGACTTTTCCAAAAATGCAACGCGCGGCTTCACGAGTGACGTCACCACGTTTCCCATAATATGATGTTTCTCGTAATGCGACAGTGAGGTTTCCCATAATGCAACGCGCGGTTTAACGAGTAACGTCACGACGTTATCCATTATGCAACGCGCGGCTTCCCGAGTGACGTCACGACGTTTCTCATAATATGACGTTTCCCATAATGCGACAGTGACTTTTCCAAAAATGCAACGCGCGGCTTCACGAGTGACGTCAGCACGTTTCCCATAATATGATGTTTCTCAGTAATGCGACAGTGAGGTTTCCCATAATGCAACGACGCGGTTTAACGAGTAACGTCCACGACGTTATCCATTATGCAACGCTGCGGCTTCCCAGTGACGTCACGACGTTTCTCATAACACTGACGTTTCCCATAATCGCGATAGTGACTTTTCCAAAAATGCAACGCGCGGCTTCACGAGTGACGTCACCACGTTTCCCATAATACGATGTTTCTCGTAATGCGGCAGTGAGGTTTCCCATAATGCAACGCGCGGTTTAACGGAGTAACGTCAGCGACGTTATCCATTATGCAACGCATGCGCTTCCCGAGTGGCGTCACCACGTTTCCCATAATATGATGTTTCTCGTAATGCGACAGTGAGGTTTCCCATAATGCAGCAGCGCGGTTTAATGAATAACGTCACGACGTTATCCTTTGTCAACGCGTGGCTTCCCGGTGACGTCCACGACGTTTCTCATAATATGGCGTTTCCCATAATACTGACAGTGACTTTTCCAAAAATGCAACGCGCGGCTTCACGAGTGACGTCACCACGTTTCCCATAATACGATGTTTCTCGTAATGCGGCAGTGAGGTTTCCCATAATGCAACGCGCGGTTTTAACGAGTAACGTCGCGACGTTATCCATTATGCAACGCGCGGCTTCCCGAGTGACGTTACCACGTTTCCCATAATATGATGTTTCTCGTAATGCGACAGTGAGGTTTCCAAAAATGCACAGCGCGGCTACAGTGACGTCACCGCGTTTTCCATAATATGATGTTTCTCGTAATGCGACAGTGAGGTTTCCTGTAATGCAACGCGCGGTTTAACGAGTAACGTCACGACGTTATCTATTATGCAACGCGCGACTTTCCGAGTGACGTCACGACGCTTCTCATAATATGACATTTCCCATAATGCGACAGTGACTTTTTCAAAAAATGCAACGCGCAGCTTCACGAGTGACGTCACCACGTTTCCCATAATATGATGTTTCTCGTAATGCGACAGTGAGGTTTCCCATAATGTAACGCGCGGTTTAACGAGTAACGTCACGGCGTTATCCATTATGCAACGCGGCGGCTTCCGAGTGGCGTCGGCGACGTTTCTCATAATATGACGTTTCCCATAATGCGACAGTGACTTTTCCAAAAATGCAACGCGCGGCTTCACGAGTGACGTCCAGCACGTTTCCCATAATATGATGTTTCTCGTAATGCGACAGTGAGGTTTCCCATAATGCAACGCGCGGTTTAACGAGTAACGTCACGACGTTATCCATTATGCAACGCGCGGCTTCCCGAGTGGCGTCCACGGCGTTTCTCATAACATGACGTTTCCCATAATGCGAGTAGTGACTTTTCCAAAAATGCAACGCGCGGCTTCACGAGTGACGTCACCACGTTTCCCATAATACGATGTTTCTCGTAATGCGGCAGTAAGGTTTCGCGATCACGCGTTACATCGCAGCTTACGCGCGGCTTCTGACGAGTAACGTTCCCATAATCGACGTGTATCCATTATGCAACGCGCGGCTTCCCGAGTGACGTCACCACGTTTCCCATAATATGATGTTTCTCGTAATGCGACAGTGAGGTTTCCCATAATGCAACGCGCGGTTTAATGAATAACGTCACGACGTTATCCATTATGCAACGCGCGGCTTTCCAGTGACGTCGCGACGTTTCTCATAATATGACGTTTCCCATAATGCAACAGTGACTTTTCCAAAAATGCAACGCGCTGACTTCACGAGTGACGTCACCACGTTTCCCATAATATGATGTTTCTCGTCATGCGACAGTGAGGTTTCCCATAATGCAACGCGCGCGTTTAACGAGTAACGTCACGACGTTATCCATTATGCAACGCCCGACTTTCCGAGTGACGTCACGACGTTTCTCATAATATGACGTTTCCCATAATGCGACAGTGACTTTTTCCAAAATGCAACGCGCGGCTTCACGAGTGACGTCACCACGTTTCCCATAATATGATGTTTCTCGTAATGCGACTGTGAGGTTTCCCATAATGCAACGCGCGGTTTAACGAGTAACGCCACGACGTTATCCATTTATGCAACGCGTGGCTTCCGAGTGACGTCCGCGACGTTTCTCATAATATGACGTTTCCCATAATACGACAGTGACTTTTCCAAAAATGCAACGCGCGGCTTCACGAGAGTTGCGTCACCACGTTTCCCATATTATGCATGTTCCTGCCAGTAATGCGACAGTGAGGTTTCCCCAATAATGCGAAGCGCGGTTTAACGAGCAATGCATGCGACGCTTCCCATTATGCAACGCGCGGCTTTTCGGAGTGACGTCACGACGTTTCTCATAATATGACGTTTCCCATAATGCGACGGTGACTTTTCCATAAATGCAACGCGCGGCCTTCACGAGTGACGTCACCACGTTTCCCATAATATGATGTTTCTCGTCATGCGACAGTGAGGTTTCCATAATGCAACGCGCGGTTTAACGAGTAACGTCACGACGTTATCCATTATGCAACCCGCGGCTTCCGAGTGACGTCGCGACGTTTCTTCGCATTATGACGTTTCCCATAATGCGACAGTGACTTTTCCAAAATGCAACGCGCGGCTTCACGAGTGACATCAGCACGTTTCCCATAATATGATGTTTCTCGTAATGCGACGGTGAGGTTTCCCATAATGCAACGCGCTGTTTAACGAGTAACGTCACGACGTTATCCATTATGCAACGCCGCGGCTTCGCAGTGGCGTCACGAGCGTTTCTCATAATATGACGTTTCCCATAATACGACAGTGACTTTTCCAAAAATGCAACGCGTGCTTCACGAGTGACGTCACCACGTTTTTCATAATATGATGTTTCTCGTAATGCGACAGTGAGGTTTCCCATAATGCAACGCGCCGGTTTAACGAGTAACGTCACGACGTTATCTATTATGCAACCGCGGCTTTCCGAGTGACGTCACGACGCTTCTCATAATATGACATTTCCCATAATGCGACAGTGACTTTTCCAAAAATGCACACGCGCGACTTCACGGTGGACGTCATCACGTTTCCCATAACATGATGTTTCTCGTAATGCGACAGTGAGGTTTCCCATAATGCAACGCGCGGTTTAACGAGTAACGTCACGACGTTATCCATTATGCAACGCGCGGCTTCCCGAGTGACGTCACGACGTTTCTCATAATATGACGTTTCCCATAATGCGACGGTGACTTTTCCAAAAATGCAACGCGCGGCTTCACGAGTGACGTCAGCACGTTTCCCATAATATGATGTTTCTCAGTAATGCGACAGTGAGGTTTCCCATAATGCAACGCGCGGTTTAACGAGTTACGTCACGACGTTATCCATTATGCAACGCGCGGCTTCCCAGTGGCGTCCGCGACGTTTCTCATAACATGACGTTTCCCATAATGCGATAGTGACTTTTCCAAAAATGCAACGCAGCGGCTTCACGAGTGGCGTCACCACGTTTCCCATAATACGATGTTTCTCGTAATGCGGCAGTGAGGTTTCCCATAATGCACACGCGGTTTAACGAGTAACGTCACGACGTTATCCATTATGCAACGCGCGGCTTCCCGAGTGACGTCACCACGTTTCCCATAATATGATGTTTCTCGTAATGCGACAGTGAGGTTTCCCATAATGCAACGCGCGGTTTAATGAATAACGTCACGACGTTATCCATTATGCAACGCGTGGCTTCCCGAGTGACGTCCACGACGTTTCTCATAATATGACGTTTCCCATAATGCGACAGTGACTTTTCCAAAAATGCAACGCGCGGCTTCACGAGTGACGTCACCACGTTTCCCCATAATACGATGTTTCTCGTAATGCGGCAGTGAGGTTTCCCATAATGCAACGCGCGGTTTAACGAGTAGCGTCCGCGACGTTATCCATTATGCACACGCGCGGCTTTCCGAGTGACGTCACCACGTTTCCCATAATATGATGTTTCTCGTAATGCGACAGTGAGGTTTCCAAAAATGCAACGCGCGGCTTCACGAGTGACGTCACCACGTTTTCCATAATATGATGTTTCTCGTAATGCGACAGTGAGGTTTCCCATAATGCAACGCGCGGTTTAACGAGTAACGTCACGACGTTATCCATTATGCAACGCGCGGCTTCCGAGTGACGTCACGACGCTTCTCATAATATAGCATTTCCCATAATGCGACAGTGACTTTTCCAAAAAATGCAACGCGCGGCTTCACGAGTGACGTCACCACGTTTCCCATAATATGATGTTTCGTAATGCGACAGTGAGGTTTCCCATAATGCAACGCGCGGTTTAACGAGTAACGTCACGACGTTATCCATTATGCAACGGGCGGCTTCCAGTGGCGTCACGACGGGTTTCTCATAATATGACGTTTCCCATAATGCGACAGTGACTTTTCCAAAAATGCAACGCGCGGCTTCACGAGTGACGTCAGCACGTTTCCCATAATATGATGTTTCTCGTAATGCGACAGTGAGGTTTCCCATAATGCAACGCGCGGTTTAACGAGTAACGTCCACGACGTTATCCATTATGCAACGCGCGGCTTCCGGTGGCGTCACGACGTTTCTCATAATATGACGTTTCCCATAATGCGATAGTGACTTTTCCAAAAAATGCAACGCGCGACTTCACGGTGGCGTCACCACGTTTCCCATAATGCGATGTTTCTCGTAGTGCGGCAGTGAGGTTTCCCATAATGCATCGCGCGGTTTAACGAGTAACGTCCACGACGTTATCCATTATGCAACGCGCGGCTTCCCGAGTGACGTCACCACGTTTCCCATAATATGATGTTTCTCGTAATGCGACAGTGAGGTTTCAAAATGCAGCGCTGGCTTCACGAGTGACGTCACCACGTTTTCCATAATATGATGTTTCTCGTAATGCGACAGTGAGGTTTCCCATAACGCAACGCGCGGTTTAACGAGTAACGTCACGACGTTATCTATTATGCAACGCGCGGCTTTCCGAGTGACGTCACGACGCTTCTCATAATATGACATTTCCCATAATGCGACAGTGACTTTTCCAAAAATGCAACGCGCGGCTTCACGAGTGACGTCACCGCGTTTCCCATAATATGATGTTTCTCGTAATGCGACAGTGAGGTTTCCCATAATGCAAGCGCGGTTTAACGAGTAACGTCACGACGTTATCCATTATGCAACGCGCGGCTTCCCGAGTGGCGTCACGACGTTTCTCATAATATGACGTTTCCCATAATGCGACAGTGACTTTTCCAAAAATGCAACGCGCGGCTTCACGAGTGGCGTCACCGCGTTTCCCATAATATGATGTTTCTCGTAATGCGACGAGTGAGGTTTCCCATAATGCAACGCGCGGTTTAGCGAGTAACGTCACGACGTTATCCATTATGCAACGCGCGGCTTCAGTGACGTCCGCGACGTTTCTCATAACGCATGACGTTTCCCATAATGCGATAGTGACTTTTCCAAAAATGCAACGCGCGGCTTCACGAGTGGCGTGCCACGTTTCCCATAATCACGATGTTTCTCGTAATGCGGCAGTGAGGTTTCCCATGTTAATGCAGCGGTTTAGCGAGTGACGTCACGACGTTATCCATTATGCAACGCGCGGCTTCCCAGTAGACGTCACCACGTTTCCCATAATATGATGTTTCTCGTAATGCGACAGTGAGGTTTCCCATAATGCAACGCGCGGTTAATGAATAGCGTCACGGCGTTATCCATTATGCAACGCAGCGGCTTTCAGTGACGTCACGACGTTTCTCATAATATGACGTTTCTCCATAATGCAACAGTGACTTTTCCAAAAATGCAACGCGCGGCTTCACGAGTGACGTCACCACGTTTCCCATAATATGATGTTTCTCGTCATGCGACAGTGAGGTTTCCCATAATGCAACGCGCGGTTTAACGAGTAACGTCACGACGTTATCCATTATGCAACGCGCGACTTTCCGAGTGACGTCACGACGTTTCTCATAATATGACGTTTCCCATAATGCGACAGTGACTTTTCCAAAATGCAACGCGCGGCTTCACGAGTGGCGTCACCACGTTTCCCATAATATGATGTTTCTCGTAATGCGACTGTGAGGTTTCCCATAATGCAACGCGCGGTTTAACGAGTAACGTCACGGCGTTATCCATTATGCAACGCGCGACTTCCCGAGTGACGTCACGACGTTTCTCATAATATGACGTTTCCCATAATACGACAGTGACTTTTCCAAAAATGCAACGCGCGGCTTCACGAATAGTGACGTCACCACGTTTCCCATAATACTGATGTTTCTCGTAATGCGGCAGTGAGGTTTCCCATAATGCAAAGCGCGGTTTAACGAGTGGCGATCACGACGCTATCCCATTATGCTGACGCGCGACTTCTGAGTGACGTCACGACGTTTCTCATAATATGACGTTTCCCGTAATGCGACGGTGAGGTTTTCCATAAA
Organism: Ixodes ricinus; assembly: GCA_037355805.1. Taxonomy (NCBI): domain Eukaryota; kingdom Metazoa; phylum Arthropoda; class Arachnida; order Ixodida; family Ixodidae; genus Ixodes; species Ixodes ricinus. The sequence continues at coordinate 40,482 of JAZHYW010069574.1, forward strand.
TGCAACGCGCGGCTTCACGGTGACGTCACCACGTTTCCCATAATATGATGTTTCTCGTCATGCGACAGTGAGGTTTCCCATAATGCAACGCGCGGTTTAACGAGTAACGTCACGACGTTATCCATTATGCAACGCGCGGCTTCCCGAGTGACGTCACGACGTTTCTCATAATATGACGTTTCCCATAATGCGACAGTGACTTTTCCAAAAATGCAACGCGCGGCTTCACGAGTGACGTCACCACGTTTCCCATAATATCGATGTTTCTCGTAATGCGACAGTGAGGTTTCCCATAATGCAACGCGCGGTTTAACGAGTAACGTCACGACGTTATCCATTATGCAACGCGCGGCTTCCGAGTGACGTCACGACGTTTCTCATAATATGGCGTTTCCCATAATGCGACAGTGACTTTTCCAAAATGCAACGCGCGGCTTCACGAGTGACGTCACCACGTTTTCCATAATATGATGTTTCTCGTAATGCGGCAGTGAGGTTTCCCATAATGCAACGCGCCGGTTTAACGAGTAACGTCACGACGTTATCCATTATGCAACGCGCGGCTTTCCGAGTGACGTCACGACGCTTCTCATAATATGACATTTCCCATAATGCGACAGTGACTTTTCCAAAATGCAACGCGGCGGCTTCACGAGTGACGTCACCACGTTTCCCATAATAGATGTTTCTCGTAATGCGACAGTGAGGTTTCCCATAATGCAACGCGCGGTTTAACGAGTAACGTCACGACGTTATCCATTATGCAACGCGCGGCTTCCCGAGTGACGTCACGACGTTTCTCATAATATGACGTTTCCCATAATGCGACAGTGACTTTTCCAAAAATGCAAGCGCGGCTTCACGAGTGACGTCAGCACGTTTCCCATAATATGATGTTTCTCGTAATGCGACAGTGAGGTTTCCCATAATGCAACGCGCGGTTTAACGAGTAACGTCACGACGTTATCCATTATGCAACGCGCGGCTTTCCGAGTGACGTCACGACGTTTCTCATAACATGACGTTTCCCATAATGCGACAGTGACTTTTCCATAAATGCAACGCGCGGCTTCACGAGTGACGTCACCACGTTTCCCATAATACGATGTTTCATAATGCGGCATGAGGTTTCCCATAATGCATGCGGTTTAACGAGTAGCGTCCACGACGTTATCCATTATGCAACGCGCGGCTTCCGAGTGACGTCACCACGTTTCCCATAATATGATGTTTCTCGTAATGCGACAGTGAGGTTTCCCATAATGCAACGCGCGGTTTAACGAGTAACGTCACGACGTTATCCATTATGCAACGCGCGACTTTCGAGTGACGTCACGACGCTTCTCATAATATGACGTTTCCCATAATGCGACAGTGACTTTTCCATAAATGCAACGCGCGGCTTCACGAGTGACGTCACCACGTTTCCCATAATATGATGTTTCTCGTCATGCGACAGTGAGGTTTCCCATAATGCAACGCGCGGTTTAACGAGTAACGTCACGACGTTATCCATTATGCAACGCGCGGCTTCCGAGTGACGTCACGACGTTTCTCATAATATGACGTTTCCCATAATGCGACAGTGACTTTTCCAAAATGCAACGCGCGGCTTCACGAGTGACGTCACGCACGTTTCCCATAATATGATGTTTCTCATAATGCGACAGTGAGGTTTCCCATAATGCAACGCGCGGTTTAACGAGTAACGTCACGACGTTATCCATTATGCAACGGGCGGCTTTCCGAGTGACGTCACGACGTTTCTCATAACATGACGTTTCCCATAATGCGATAGTGACTTTTCCAAAAATGCAACGCGCGGCTTCACGAGTGACGTCACCACGTTTCCCATAATACTGATGTTTCTCGTAATGCGGCAGTGAGGTTTCCCATAATGCAACGCGCGGTTTAACGAGTAACGTCACGACGTTATCCATTATGCAACGCGCGACTTCCGAGTGACGTCACCACGTTTCCCATAATATGATGTTTCTCGTAATGCGACAGTGAGGTTTCCCATAATGCAACGCAGCGGTTTAATGAATAACGTCACGACGTTATCCTTTATGCAACGCGTGGCTTCCCGAGTGACGTCACGACGTTTCTCATAATATGACGTTTCCCATAATACGACAGTGACTTTTCCAAAAATGCAACGCGCGGCTTCACGAGTGACGTCACCACGTTTCCCATAATACGATGTTTCTCGTAATGCGGCAGTGAGGTTTCCCATAATGCAACGCGCGGTTTAACGAGTAACGTCACGACGTTATCCATTATGCAACGCGCGGCTTCCCGAGTGACGTCACCACGTTTCCCATAATATGATGTTTCTCGTAATGCGACAGTGAGGTTTCCAAAATGCAACGCGCGGCTTCACGAGTGACGTCACCACGTTTTCCATAATATGATGTTTCTCGTAATGCGACAGTGAGGTTTCCCATAACGCAACGCGCGGTTTAACGAGTAACGTCACGACGTTATCTATTATGCAACGCGCGGCTTTCCGAGTGACGTCACGACGCTTCTCATAACATGACATTTCCCATAATGCGACAGTGACTTTTCCAAAAATGCAACGCGCGGCTTCACGAGTGACGTCACCACGTTTCCCATAATATGATGTTTCTCGTAATGCGACAGTGAGGTTTCCCATAATGCAAAGCGCGGTTTAACGAGTAACGTCACGACGTTATCCATTATGCAACGCGCGGCTTCCCGAGTGACGTCACGACGTTTCTCATAATATGACGTTTCCCATAATGCGACAGTGACTTTTCCAAAAATGCAACGCGCGGCTTCACGAGTGACGTCAGCACGTTTCCCATAATATGATGTTTCTCGTAATGCGACAGTGAGGTTTCCCATAATGCAACGCGCGGTTTAACGAGTAACGTCACGACGTTATCCATTATGCAACGCGCGGCTTCCCGAGTGACGTCACGACGTTTCTCATAACATGACGTTTCCCATAATGCGATAGTGACTTTTCCAAAAATGCAACGCGCGGCTTCACGAGTGACGTCACCACGTTTCCCATAATACGATGTTTCTCGTAATGCGGCAGTGAGGTTTCCCATAATGCAACGCGCGGTTTAACGAGTAACGTCACGACGTTATCCATTATGCAACGCGCAGCTTCCCGAGTGACGCCACCACGCTTCCCATAATATGATGTTTCTCGTAATGCGACAGTGAGGTTTCCCATAATGCAACGCGCGGTTAATGAATAACGTCACGACGTTATCCATTATGCAACGCGCGGCTTTCGAGTGACGTCACGACGTTTCTCATAATATGACGTTTCCCATAATGCAACAGTGACTTTTCCAAAATGCAACGCGCGGCTTCACGAGTGACGTCACCACGTTTCCCATAATATGATGTTTCTCGTCATGCGACAGTGAGGTTTCCCATAATGCAACGCGCGGTTTAACGAGTAACGTCACGACGTTATCCATTATGCAACGCCCGACTTTCCGAGTGACGTCACGACGTTTCTCATAATATGACGTTTCCCATAATGCGACAGTGACTTTTCCAAAATGCAACGCGCGGCTTCACGAGTGACGTCACCACGTTTCCCATAATATGATGTTTCTCGTAATGCGACTGTGAGGTTTCCCATAATGCAACGCGCGGTTTAACGAGTAACGTCACGACGTTATCCTTTATGCAACGCGTGGCTTCCCGAGTGACGTCACGACGTTTCTCATAATATGACGTTTCCCATAATACGACAGTGACTTTTCCAAAAATGCAACGCGCGGCTTCACGCAGTGACGTCACCACGTTTCCCATAATACGATGTTTCTCGTAATGCGGCAGTGAGGTTTCCCATAATGCAACGCGCGGTTTAACGAGTAACGTCACGACGTTATCCATTATGCAACGCGCGGCTTCCCGAGTGACGTCACCACGTTTCCCATAATATGATGTTTCTCGTAATGCGACAGTGAGGTTTCCAAAATGCAACGCGCGCTTCACGAGTGACGTCACCACGTTTTCCATAATATGATGTTTCTCGTAATGCGACAGTGAGGTTTCCCATAACGCAACGCGCGGTTTAACGAGTAACGTCACGACGTTATCTATTATGCAACGCGCGGCTTTCCGAGTGACGTCACGACGCTTCTCATAATATGACATTTCCCATAATGCGACAGTGACTTTTCCAAAATGCAACGCGCGGCTTCACGAGTGACGTCACCACGTTTCCCATAATATGATGTTTCTCGTAATGCGACAGTGAGGTTTCCCATAATGCAAAGCGCGGGTTTAACGAGTAACGTCACGACGTTATCCATTATGCAACGCGCGGCTTCCCGAGTGACGTCACCGACGTTTCTCATAATATGACGTTTCCCATAATGCGACAGTGACTTTTCCGAAAATGCAACGCGCGGCTTCACGAGTGACGTCAGCACGTTTCCCATAATATGATGTTTCTCGTAATGCGACAGTGAGGTTTCCCATAATGCAACGTGCGCGGTTTAACGAGTAACGTCACGACGTTATCCATTATGCAACGCGCGGCTTCCCGAGTGACGTCACGACGTTTCTCATAACATGACGTTTCCCATAATGCGATAGTGACTTTTCCAAAAATGCAACGCGCGGCTTCACGAGTGACGTCACCACGTTTCCCATAATACGATGTTTCTCGTAATGCGGCAGTGAGGTTTCCGATAATGCAACGCGCGGTTGAACGAGTAACGTCACGACGTTATCCATTATGCAACGCGCGGCTTCCGAGTGACGCCACCACGCTTCCCATAATATGATGTTTCGTAATGCGACAGTGGCAGGTTTCCCATAATGCAACGCGCGGTTAATGAATAACGTCACGACGTTATCCATTATGCAACGCGCGGCTTTCGAGTGACGTCACGACGCTTCTCATAATATGACGTTTCTCATAATGCAACAGTGACTTTTCCAAAATGCAACGCTAGCGGCTTCACGAGTGACGCCACCACGTTTCCCATAATATGATGTTTCTCGTCATGCGACAGTGAGGTTTCCCATAATGCAACGCGCGGTTTAACGAGTAACGTCACGACGTTATCCATTACGCAACGCCCGACTCTTCCGAGTGATCGTCACGACGCTTCTCATAATATGACGTTTCCTGCATAATGCGACAGTGACTTTTCCAAAATGCAACGCGCGGCTTCACGAGTGACGTCACCACGTTTCCCATAATATGATGTTTCTCGTAATGCGACTGGTGAGGTTTCCCATAATGCAACGCGCGGTTTAACGAGTAACGCCACGACGTTATCCTTCTATGCAACGCGTGGCTTCCCGAGTGACGTCACGACCGTTTCTCATAATATGACGTTTCCCATAATACGACATGTGACTCTTTCCAAAATGCAACGCGCGGCTTCACGAAAGTTGCGTCACCACGTTTCCCATATTATGATGTTTCTCGTAATGCGACAGTGAGGTTTCCCATAATGCAAAGCGCGGTTTAACGAGTAACGTCGCGACGCTTCCCATTATGCAACGCTGCGGCTTTTCGGAGTGACGTCACGACGTTTCTCATAATATGACGCTTCCCATAATGCGAGCAGTGACTTTTCCCATAAATGCAACGCGCGGCTTCACGAGTGATGCTACCACGTTTCCCATAATATGATGTTTCTCGTCATGCGACAGTGAGGCTTCCATAATGCAACGCGCGTTTAACGGTAACGCTACGACGTTATCCATTATGCAACCCGTGCTTCCCGAGTGACGTCGACGACGCTCATAATACACGACGTTCTCCCATAATGCGACAGTGACTTTTCCAAAAATGCAACGCGCGGCTTCACGAGTGACGTCAGCACGCTTTCCCATAATATGATGTTTCTCGCACGCGACAGTGAGGTTTCCCATAATGCAACGCTGTTTAACGAGTAACGCCAACGACGTTATCCATTATGCAACGCGCTGCTTCTCCGGAGTGGACGCTCACGACGTTTCATAATATGACGTTTCCCATAATACGACAGTGACTTTTCCAAAAATGCAACGCGTCGGCTTCACGAGTGACGTCACCACGTTTTTCATAATATGATGTTTCTCGCATCGCGACGGTGAGGTTTCCCATAATGCAACGCCGGTTTAACAAGTACGCGTCACGACGTTATCTATTATACACGCGGTTTTCCAGTGGCGATCGCATGACGCTTCATAATATGACATTTCCCATAATGCGACAGTGACTTTTCCAAAATGCAACGCGCGGCTTCACGAGTGCGACGTCATCACGTTTCCATAATAATGATGTTTCTCGTGAATGCGACGGTGAGGTTTCCCATAGTGCGGCAGCGCTGCGTTCAACGGCGCGAACGCAACACGTCGACCGCTATCCCATTAAATGCACCGGCGTTGTGCGGCTTCCACGACGGTGACGTCACGAGCACGTCCACTGCAGGCAGCCTTTCCCTTTATAGGCGTGCCCAGTGATGCGTGGTATTTCTGAAATGCAGCGCAGCGACCGTGGTGACGCTGCGCACGTTTCCTGTAATATGATGTTTCTCAGTAATGCGACAGTGAGGTTTCCCATAATGCACCGCGGTTTAACGAAAGTAACGTCACGACGTTATCCATTATGCAACGCGCGGCTTCCTGCACACACACACACACACACACACAGCACAGTTACAAAGTTTGACACACACACACACACACACACACACA